>JAVKPL010001179.1:0-16238 GCA_032173675.1 Gastrolobium villosum | reverse complement strand
TCACAAAATCAATTTCTTTTGTATTTATTTTAGTCATCCGTTTTCGACAGAATACTTTTTTCGTCAAAAATCTTCGACGGAATCCATTTTTCGTCGAAAAACTTCATAAAATAATTTCTTTTGCATATAATTTATTCATCCATTTTTGACGGAATTCATTTTCCGACAAAAATCTTCTACGAAATCTATTTTCTGTCGAAAAAATTCACAAAATCAATTTCTTTTGCATTTATTTTATTCATCCATTTTCGACGGAATTCATTTTCCGACAAAAATCTTCGACGAAATCTATTTTCCGTCGAAAAAATTCACAAAATCAATTTCTTTTGCATTTATTTTATTCATCCATTTTCGACGGAATTCATTTTCCGTCAAAAAATCTTCGACGGAATCCATTTTTCGTCGAAAAACTTCACAAAATCAATTTCTTTTGCATTTATTTTATTCATCCATTTTCGACGGAATTCATTTTCCGTCAAAATCTTCGACGGAATCCATTTTCCGTCGAAAAACTTCACAAAATCAATTTCTTTTGCATTTATTTTATTCATCCATTTTCGACGGAATTCAAAAATTTTCCATCAAAAACTTCACAAAATCAATTTCTTTTGCATTTATTTTATTAATCCGTTTTCGAAAAATCTTCGAAATTTATTTTCCGTCGAAAAACTTCACAAAATCAATTTCTTTTGCATTTATTTTATTCATCCGTTTTCGACGGAATCATTTTCCGTCAAAAATCTTCGACGGAATCCATTTTCCGTCGAAAAACTTCATAAAATCAATTTCTTTTGCATTTATTTTATTCATCCATTTTCGACGGAATTCATTTTCCGTCAAAAATCTTCGACGGAATCAATTTTTTCGAAAAATTTTACAAAATCAATTTCTTTTGCATTTATTTTATTCATCCATTTTCGACGGAATCCATTTTCCGTCGAAAAACTTCACAAAATCAATTTCTTTTGCATTTATTTTATTCATCCATTTTCGACGGAATTCATTTTCCGTCAAAAATCTTCGACGGAATCCATTTTTCCGTCGAAAAACTTCACAAAATCAATTTCTTTTGCATTTATTTTATTCATCCATTTTCGACGGAATTCATTTTCCGTCAAAAATCTTCGAAAAATTTTCCGTCGAAAAACTTCACAAAATCAATTTCTTTTGCATTTATTTTATTCATCCATTTTCGACGGAATTCATTTTCCGTCAAAAATCTTCGACGGAATCCATTTTCCGTCGAAAAACTTCACAAAATCAATTTCTTTTGCATTTATTTTATTCATCCATTTTCCGTCAAAAATCTTCTACGGAATCCATTTTCCGTCGAAAAACTTCACAAAATCAATTTCTTTTGCATTTATTTTATTCATCCATTTTCGACGTCAAAAATCTTTTTTTTCCGTCGAAAAACTTCACAAAATCAATTTCTTTTGCATTTATTTTATTCATCCATTTTCGACGGAATACATTTTCCGTCAAAAATCTTCGACGGAATCCATTTTCCGTCGAAAAACTTCACAAAATCAATTTCTTTTGCATTTATTTTATTCATCCATTTTCGACGGAATTCATTTTCCGTCAAAAATCTTCGACGGAATCCATTTTCCGTCGAAAAACTTCACAAAATCAATTTCTTTTGCATTTATTTTATTCATCCATTTTCGACGGAATTCATTTTCCGTCAAAAATCTTCGACGGAATCCATTTTCCGTCGAAAAACTTCACAAAATCAATTTCTTTTGCATTTATTTTATTAATCCGTTTTCGACGGAATTTGTTTTCCGTCGAAAAACTTCACAAAATCAATTTCTTTTGCATTTATTTTATTCATCCGTTTTCGACGGAATACATTTTCGTCAAAAATCTTCGACGGAATCCATTTTCCATCGAAAAACTTCATAAAATCAATTTCTTTTGCATTTATTTTATTCATCCATTTTCGACGGAATTCATTTTCCGTCAAAAATCTTCGACGGAATCCATTTTCCGTCGAAAAACTTCACAAAATCAATTTCTTTTGCATTTATTTTATTCATCCATTTTCGACGGAATTTATTTTCCGTCAAAAATCTTCACAAAATCAATTTCTTTTGCATTTATTTTATTCATCCTTTCGACGGAATCATTTTCCGTCAAAAATCTTCGACGAATCCATTTTCCGTCGAAAAACTTCACAAAATCAATTTCTTTTGCATTTATTTTATTCATCCATTTTCGACGGAATTCATTTTCCGTCAAAAATCTTCGACGGAATCCATTTTCCGTCGAAAAACTTCACAAAATCAATTTCTTTTGCATTTATTTTATTCATCCATTTTCGACGGAATTCATTTTCCGTCAAAAATCTTCGACGGAATCCATTTTCCGTCGAAAAACTTCACAAAATCAATTTCTTTTGCATTTATTTTATTCATCCATTTTCGACGGAATTCATTTTCCGTCAAAAATCTTCGACGGAATCCATTTTCCGTTGCATTTATTTACAAAATCAATTTCTTTTGTATTTATTTTATTAATCATGTTTTCGACGAAATTTTTTTTCCGTCGAAAAACTTCACAAAATCAATTTCTTTTGCATTTATTTTATTCATCCGTTTTCGACGGAATACATTTTTCGTCAAAAATCTTCGACGGAATCCATTTTTCGTCGAAAAACTTCATAAAATCAATTTCTTTTGCATTTATTTTATTCATCCATTTTCGACGGAATTCATTTTCCGTCAAAAATCTTCGACGGAATCCATTTTCCGTCGAAAAACTTCACAAAATCAATTTCTTTTGCATTTATTTTATTCATCCATTTTCGACGGAATTCATTTTCCGTCAAAAATCTTCGACGCAATCCATTTTCCGTCGAAAAACTTCACAAAATCAATTTCTTTTGCATTTATTTTATTCATCCATTTTCGACGGAATTCATTTTCCGTCAAAAATCTTCGACGGAATCCATTTTCCGTCGAAAAACTTCACAAAATCAATTTCTTTTGCATTTATTTTATTCATCCATTTTCGACGGAATTCATTTTCCGTCAAAAATCTTCGACGGAATCCATTTTCCGTCGAAAAACTTCACAAAATCAATTTCTTTTGCATTTATTTTATTCATCCATTTTCGACGGAATTCATTTTCCGTCAAAAATCTTCGACGGAATCCATTTTCCGTCGAAAAACTTCACAAAATCAATTTCTTTTGCATTTATTTTATTCATCCATTTTCGACGGAATTCATTTTCCGTCAAAAATCTTCGACGGAATCCATTTTTCCGTCGAAAAACTTCACAAAATCAATTTCTTTTGCATTTATTTTATTCATCCATTTTCGACGGAATTTTTTTTCCGTCAAAAATCTTCGACGGAATCCATTTTCCGTCGAAAAACTTCACAAAATCAATTTCTTTTGCATTTATTTTATTCATCCATTTTCGACGGTCAAAATCTTCATTTTTTCCGTCGAAAAACTTCACAAAATCAATTTCTTTTGCATTTATTTTATTCATCCATTTTCGACGGAATTCATTTTCCGTCAAAAATCTTCGACGGAATCCATTTTCCGTCGAAAAACTTCACAAAATCAATTTCTTTTGCATTTATTTTATTCATCCATTTTCGACGGAATTCATTTTCCGTCAAAAATCTTCGACGGAATCCATTTTCCGTCGAAAAACTTACAAAATCAATTTCCTTTGTATTTATTTTATTAATCATTTTTCGACGAAATTTTTTTTCCGTCGAAAAACTTCACAAAATCAATTTCTTTTGTATTTATTTTATTCATCCGTTTTCGACGGAATACTTTTTTCGTCAAAAATCTTCGACGGAATCCATTTTTCGTCGAAAAACTTCATAAAATAATTTCTTTTGCATTTAATTTATTCATCCATTTTCGACGGAATTCATTTTCCGTCAAAAATCTTCGACGGAATCCATTTTCCGTCGAAAAACTTCACAAAATCAATTTCTTTTGCATTTATTTTATTCATCCATTTTCGACGGAATTCATTTTCCGTCAAAAATGTTCACAAAATCAATTTCTTTTGCATTTATTTTATTCATCCATTTTCGACGGAATTCATTTTCCGTCAAAAATCTTCGACGAAATCTATTTTCCGTCGAAAAAATTCACAAAATCAATTTCTTTTGCATTTATTTTATTCATCCATTTTCGACGGAATTCATTTTCCGTCAAAAATCTTCGACGAAATCCATTTTCCGTCGAAAAACTTCACAAAATCAATTTCTTTTGCATTTATTTTATTCATCCATTTTCGACGGAATTCATTTTCCGTCAAAAATCTTCGACGGAATCCATTTTCCGTCGAAAAACTTCACAAAATCAATTTCTTTTGCATTTATTTTATTCATCCATTTTCGACGGAATTCATTTTCCGTCAAAAATCTTCGACGGAATCCATTTTCCGTCGAAAAACTTACAAAATCAATTTCTTTTGCATTTATTTTATTAATCCATTTTCGACGAATTCATTTTTTTTCCGTCGAAAAACTTCACAAAATCAATTTCTTTTGCATTTATTTTATTCATCCGTTTTCGACGGAATACTTTTTCGTCAAAAATCTTCGACGGAATCCATTTTTCGTCGAAAAACTTCATAAAATAATTTCTTTTGCATTTAATTTATTCATCCATTTTCGACGGAATTCATTTTCCGTCAAAAATCTTCGACGGAATCCATTTTCCGTCGAAAAACTTCACAAAATCAATTTCTTTTGCATTTATTTTATTCATCCATTTTCGACGGAATTCATTTTCCGTCAAAAATGTTCACAAAATCAATTTCTTTTGCATTTATTTTATTCATCCATTTTCGACGGAATTCATTTTCCGTCAAAAATCTTCGACGGAATCTATTTTCCGTCGAAAAACTTCACAAAATCAATTTCTTTTGCATTTATTTTATTCATCCATTTTCGACGGAATTCATTTTCCGTCAAAAATCAATCTTCGACATTTAATCCATTTTCCGTCGAAAAACTTCACAAAATCAATTTCTTTTGCATTTATTTTATTCATCCATTTTCGACGGAATTCATTTTCCGTCAAAAATCTTCGACGGAATCCATTTTCCGTCGAAAAACTTCACAAAATCAATTTCTTTTGCATTTATTTTATTCATCCATTTTCGATGGAATTCATTTTCCATCAAAAATCTTCGACGGAATCCATTTTCCGTCGAAAAACTTACAAAATCAATTTCCTTTGTATTTATTTTATTAATCATTTTTCGACGAAATTTTTTTTCCGTCGAAAAACTTCACAAAATCAATTTCTTTTGTATTTATTTTAGTCATCCGTTTTCGACGGAATACTTTTTTCGTCAAAAATCTTCGACGGAATCCATTTTTCGTCGAAAAACTTCATAAAATAATTTCTTTTGCATTTAATTTATTCATCCATTTTCGACGGAATTCATTTTCCGTCAAAAATCTTCGACGGAATCCATTTTCCGTCGAAAAACTTCACAAAATCAATTTCTTTTGCATTTATTTTATTCATCCATTTTCGACGGAATTCATTTTCCGTCAAAAATGTTCACAAAATCAATTTCTTTTGCATTTATTTTATTCATCCATTTTCGACGGAATTCATTTTCCGTCAAAAATCTTCGACGAAATCTATTTTCCGTCGAAAAACTTAACAAAATCAATTTCTTTTGCATTTATTTTATTCATCCATTTTTGACGGAATTCATTTTCCGTCAAAAATCTTCGACGAAATCTATTTTCCGTCGAAAAACTTCACAAAATCAATTTCTTTTGCATTTATTTTATTCATCCATTTTCGACGGAATTCATTTTCCGTCAAAAACCTTCGACGAAATCCATTTTCCGTCGAAAAACTTCACAAAATCAATTTCTTTTGCATTTATTTTATTCATCCATTTTCGATGGAATTCATTTTCCGTCAAAAATCTTCGACGGAATCCATTTTCCGTCGAAAAACTTACAAAATCAATTTCTTTTGCATTTATTTTATTAATCATTTTTCGACGGAATCCTTTTTTCCGTCGAAAAACTTAACAAAATCAATTTCTTTTGACGGAATCCATTTTTCGTCGGAAAACTTCCTAAAATAATTTCTTTTGCATTTAATTTATTCAATTTCTTTTGCATTTTCGATTTTCGGAATTCATTTTCCGTCAAAAATCTTCGACGGAATCCATTTTCCGTCGAAAAACTTCACAAAATCAATTTCTTTTGCATTTATTTTATTCATCCATTTTCGACGGAATTCATTTTCCGTCAAAAATCTTCGACGGAATCCATTTTCCGTCGAAAAACTTCACAAAATCAATTTCTTTTGCATTTATTTTATTAATCAATTTTCGACGAAATTTTTTTTCCGTCGAAAAACTTCACAAAATCAATTTCTTTTGCATTTATTTTATTCATCCGTTTTCGACGGAATACATTTTTCGTCAAAAATCTTCGACGGAATCCATTTTTCGTCGAAAAACTTCATAAAATCAATTTCTTTTGCATTTATTTTATTCATCCATTTTCGACGGAATTCATTTTCCGTCAAAAATCTTCGACGGAATCCATTTTCCGTCGAAAAACTTCACAAAATCAATTTCTTTTGCATTTATTTTATTCATCCATTTTCGACGGAATTCATTTTCCGTCAAAAATCTTCACAAAATCAATTTCTTTTGCATTTATTTTATTCATCCATTTTTGACGGAATTCATTTTCCGTCAAAAATCTTCGACGAATCCATTTTCCGTCGAAAAACTTCACAAAATCAATTTCTTTTGCATTTATTTTATTCATCCATTTTCGACGGAATTCATTTTCCGTCAAAAATCTTCGACGAAATCTATTTTCCGTCGAAAAACTTCACAAAATCAATTTCTTTTGCATTTATTTTATTCATCCATTTTCGACGGAATTCATTTTCCGTCAAAAACCTTCGACGAAATCCATTTTCCGTCGAAAAACTTCACAAAATCAATTTCTTTTGCATTTATTTTATTCATCCATTTTCGATGGAATTCATTTTCCATCAAAAATCTTCGACGGAATCCATTTTCCGTCGGAAAACTTACAAAATCAATTTCCTTTGTATTTATTTTATTAATCATTTTTCGACGAAATTTTTTTTCCGTCGAAAAACTTCACAAAATCAATTTCTTTTGTATTTATTTTAGTCATCCGTTTTCGACGGAATCCATTTTTCGTCGAAAAACTTCGAAAATCAATTTCTTTATTTAATAATTTCTTTTGCATTTAATTTATTCATCCATTCGATGGAATTCATTTTCCGTCAAAAATCTTCGACGGAATACATTTTCCGTCGAAAAACTTCACAAAATCAATTTCTTTTGCATTTATTTTATTCATCCATTTTCGATGGAATTCATTTTCCATCAAAAATCTTCGACGGAATCCATTTTCCGTCGGAAAACTTACAAAATCAATTTCCTTTGTATTTATTTTATTAATCATTTTTCGACGAAATTTTTTTTCCGTCGAAAAACTTCACAAAATCAATTTCTTTTGTATTTATTTTAGTCATCCGTTTTCGACGGAATAGTTTTTTCGTCAAAAATCTTCGACGGAATCCATTTTTCGTCGAAAAACTTCATACAATAATTTCTTTTGCATTTAATTTATTCATCCAATTTCGACGGAATTCATTTTCCGTCAAAAATCTTCGACGGAATCCATTTTCCGTCGAAAAACTTCACAAAATCAATTTCTTTTGCATTTATTTGATTCATCCATTTTCGACGGAATTTTTCCGTCAAAAATGTTCACAAAATCAATTTCTTTTGCATTTATTTTATTCATCCATTTTTGACGGAATTCATTTTCCGACAAAAATCTTCGACGAAATCTATTTTCCGTCGAAAAATTTCACAAAATGAATTTCTTTTGCATTTATTTTATTCATCCATTTTCGACGGAATACATTTTTCATCAAAAATCTTCGACGGAATCCATTTTCCATCGAAAAACTTCATAAAATCAATTTCTTTTGCATTTATTTTATTCATCCATTTTCGACGGAATTCATTTTCCGTCCAAAATCTTCGACGGAATCCATTTTCCGGCAAAAACTTCACAAAATCAATTTCTTTTGCATTTATTTTATTCATCCATTTTCGACGGAATTCATTTTCCGTCAAAAATCTTCACAAAATCAATTTCTTTTGCATTTATTTTATACATCCGTTTTCGACGGAATACATTTTTCGTCAAAAATCTTCAACGGAATCCATTTTTCGTCGAAAAACTTCACAAAATCAATTTCTTTTGCATTTATTTTATTCATCCATTTTCGACGGAATTCATTTTCCGTCAAAAATGTTCACAAAATCAATTTCTTTTGAATTTATTATATTAATCCGTTTTCGACGGAATTCCTTTTCCGTCAAAAATCTTCGACGAAATCTATTTTCCGTCGAAAAAATTCACAAAATCAATTTCTTTTGCATTTATTTTATTCATCCATTTTCGACGGAATTCATTTTCCGTCAAAAATCTTGGACGGCATCCATTTTTCGTCGAAAAACTTCACAAAATCAATTTCTTTTGCATTTATTTTATTCATCCATTTTCGACGGAATTCATTTTCCGTAAAAAATCTTCGACGGAATCCATTTTCCATCGAAAAACTTCACAAAATCAATTTCTTTTGCATTTATTTTATTAATCCGTTTTCGACGAAATTCTTTTTCCGTCGAAAAACTTCACAAAATCAATTTCTTTTGCATTTATTTTATTCATCCACGGAATACATTTTTCGTCAAAAATCTTCGACGGAATCTATTTTCCATCGAAAAACTTCATAAAATCAATTTCTTTTGCATTTATTTTATTCATCCATTTTCGACGGAATTCATTTTAAATCTTCGACGGAATCCATTTTCCGTCGAAAAACTTCACAAAATCAATTTCTTTTGCATTTATTTTATTCATCCATTTTCAACGGAATTAATTTTCCGTCAAAAATCTTCACAAAATCAATTTCTTTTGCATTTATTTTATTCATCCGTTTTCGACGGAATACATTTTTCGTCAAAAATCTTCAACGGAATCCATTTTTCGTCGAAAAACTTCATAAAATCAATTTCTTTTGCATTTATTTTATTCATCCATTTTCGACGGAATTCATTTTCCGTCAAAAATCATCGACGGAATCCATTTTCTGTCGAAAAACTTCACAAAATCAATTTCTTTTGCATTTATTTTATTCATCTGTTTTCGATGGAATTCATTTTCCGTCAATCTTTGACGGAATCCATTTTCCGTCGAAAAACTTACAAAATCAATTTCCTTTGTATTTATTTTATTAATCTATTTTCGACGAAATTCTTTTTCCGTCGAAAAACTTCACAAAATAAATTTCTTTTGTATTTATTTTAGTCATACGTTTTCGACGGAATACTTTTTTCGTCAAAAATCTTCGACGGAATCCATTTTTCGTCGAAAAACTTCATAAAATCAATTTCTTTTGCTTTTATTTTATTCATCCATTTTCGATGGAATTCATTTTCCGTCAAAAATCTTTTACGGAATCCATTTTCAGTCGAAAAGCTTCACAAAATCAATTTCTTTTGCATTTATTTTATTCATCTATTTTCGACGGAATTCATTTTCCGTCAAAAACCTTCGACGGAATCCATTTTCCGTCGAAAAACTTCACAAAATCAATTTCTTTTGCATTTATTTTATTCATCCATTTTCGACGGAATTCATTTTCACAAAATCAATTTCGCATTTATTTTATACATCCGTTTTCGAATCCATTTTCCGTCAAAAATCTTCACAAAATCAATTTCTTTTGCATTTATTTTATTCATCCGTTTTCGACGAAATTTTTTTTCCGTCGAAAAACTTCACAAAATCAATTTCTTTTGCATTTATTTTATTCATCCATTTTCGTTTTTTCGAAAAAATCTTGGAATCCATTTTCCGTCGAAAAACTTCACAAAATCAATTTCTTTTGCATTTATTTTATTCATCCATTTTCGACGGAATTCATTTTCCGTCAAAAATCTTTGACGAAATCCATTTTCCGTCGAAAAACTTCACAAAATCAATTTCTTTTGCATTTATTTTATTCATCCATTTTCGACGGAATTCATTTTAAATCTTCGACGGAATCCATTTTCCGTCGAAAAGCTTCACAAAATCAATTTCTTTTGCATTTATTTTATTCATCCATTTTCAACGGAATTAATTTTCCGTCAAAAATCTTCACAAAATCAATTTCTTTTGCATTTATTTTATTCATCCGTTTTCGACGGAATACATTTTTCGTCAAAAATCTTCAACGGAATCCATTTTTCGTCGAAAAACTTCATAAAATCAATTTCTTTTGCATTTATTTTATTCATCCATTTTCGACGGAATTCATTTTCCGTCAAAAATCATCGACGGAATCCATTTTCTGTCGAGAAACTTCACAAAATCAATTTCTTTTGCATTTATTTTATTCATCTGTTTTCGATGGAATTCATTTTCCGTCAAAAATCTTCGACGGAATCCATTTTCCGTCGAAAAACTTACAAAATCAATTTCCTTTGTATTTATTTTATTAATCTATTTTCGACGAAATTCTTTTTCCGTCGAAAAACTTCACAAAATAAATTTCTTTTGTATTTATTTTAGTCATACGTTTTCGACGGAATACTTTTTTCGTCAAAAATCTTCGACGGAATCCATTTTTCGTCGAAAAACTTCATAAAATCAATTTCTTTTGCTTTTATTTTATTCATCCATTTTCGATGGAATTCATTTTCCGTCAAAAATCTTTTACGGAATCCATTTTCAGTCGAAAAGCTTCACAAAATCAATTTCTTTTGCATTTATTTTATTCATCTATTTTCGACGGAATTCATTTTCCGTCAAATATCTTCGACGGAATCCATTTTCCGTCGAAAAACTTCACAAAATCAATTTCTTTTGCATTTATTTTATTCATCCGTTTTCGACGAAATTCTTTTTCCGTCAAAAAACTTCACAAAATCAATTTCTTTTGCATTTATTTTATACATCCGTTTTCGACGGAATACATTTTTCGTCAAAAATCTTCAACGGAATCCATTTTTCGTCGAAAAACTTCATAAAATCAATTTCTTTTGCATTTATTTTATTCATCCATTTTCGACGGAATTCATTTTCCGTCAAAAATCTTCGACGAAATCTATTTTCCGTCGAAAAACTTCACAAAATCAATTTCTTTTGCATTTATTTTATTCATCCATTTTCGACGGAATTCATTTTCCGTCAAAAACCTTCGACGGAATCCATTTTCCGTCGAAAAACTTCACAAAATCAATTTCTTTTGCATTTATTTTATTCATCCATTTTCGATGGAATTCATTTTCCATCAAAAATCTTCGACGGAATCCATTTTCCGTCGGAAAACTTACAAAATCAATTTCCTTTGTATTTATTTTATTAATCATTTTTCGACGAAATTTTTTTTCCGTCGAAAAACTTCACAAAATCAATTTCTTTTGTATTTATTTTAGTCATCCGTTTTCGACGGAATCCATTTTTCGTCGAAAAACTTCATACAATAATTTCTTTTGCATTTAATTTATTCATCCAATTTCGATGGAATTCATTTTCCGTCAAAAATCTTCGACGGAATACATTTTCCGTCGAAAAACTTCACAAAATCAATTTCTTTTGCATTTATTTTATTCATCCATTTTCGATGGAATTCATTTTCCATCAAAAATCTTCGACGGAATCCATTTTCCGTCGGAAAACTTACAAAATCAATTTCCTTTGTATTTATTTTATTAATCATTTTTCGACGAAATTTTTTTTCCGTCGAAAAACTTCACAAAATCAATTTCTTTTGTATTTATTTTAGTCATCCGTTTTCGACGGAATACTTTTTTCGTCAAAAATCTTCGACGGAATCCATTTTTCGTCGAAAAACTTCATACAATAATTTCTTTTGCATTTAATTTATTCATCCAATTTCGACGGAATTCATTTTCCGTCAAAAATCTTCGACGGAATCCATTTTCCGTCGAAAAACTTCACAAAATCAATTTCTTTTGCATTTATTTGATTCATCCATTTTCGACGGAATTCATTTTCCGTCAAAAATGTTCACAAAATCAATTTCTTTTGCATTTATTTTATTCATCCATTTTTGACGGAATTCATTTTCCGACAAAAATCTTCGACGAAATCTATTTTCCGTCGAAAAATTTCACAAAATGAATTTCTTTTGCATTTATTTTATTCATCCGTTTTCGACGGAATACATTTTTCATCAAAAATCTTCGACGGAATCCATTTTCCATCGAAAAACTTCATAAAATCAATTTCTTTTGCATTTATTTTATTCATCCATTTTCGACGGAATTCATTTTCCGTCCAAAATCTTCGACGGAATCCATTTTCCGGCAAAAACTTCACAAAATCAATTTCTTTTGCATTTATTTTATTCATCCATTTTCGACGGAATTCATTTTCCGTCAAAAATCTTCACAAAATCAATTTCTTTTGCATTTATTTTATACATCCGTTTTCGACGGAATACATTTTTCGTCAAAAATCTTCAACGGAATCCATTTTTCGTCGAAAAACTTCATAAAATCAATTTCTTTTGCATTTATTTTATTCATCCATTTTCGACGGAATTCATTTTCCGTCAAAAATGTTCACAAAATCAATTTCTTTTGAATTTATTATATTAATCCGTTTTCGACGGAATTCCTTTTCCGTCAAAAATCTTCGACGAAATCTATTTTCCGTCGAAAAAATTCACAAAATCAATTTCTTTTGCATTTATTTTATTCATCCATTTTCGACGGAATTCATTTTCCGTCAAAAATCTTGGACGGCATCCATTTTTCGTCGAAAAACTTCACAAAATCAATTTCTTTTGCATTTATTTTATTCATCCATTTTCGACGGAATTCATTTTCCGTAAAAAATCTTCGACGGAATCCATTTTCCGTCGAAAAACTTCACAAAATCAATTTCTTTTGCATTTATTTTATTAATCCGTTTTCGACGAAATTCTTTTTCCGTCGAAAAACTTCACAAAATCAATTTCTTTTGCATTTATTTTATTCATCCGTTTTCGACGGAATACATTTTTCGTCAAAAATCTTCGACGGAATCCATTTTCCATCGAAAAACTTCATAAAATCAATTTCTTTTGCATTTATTTTATTCATCCATTTTCGACGGAATTCATTTTCCGTCAAAAATCTTCGACGGAATCCATTTTCCGTCGAAAAACTTCACAAAATCAATTTCTTTTGCATTTATTTTATTCATCCATTTTCGACGGAATTAATTTTCCGTCAAAAATCTTCACAAAATCAATTTCTTTTGCATTTATTTTATTCATCCGTTTTCGACGGAATACATTTTTCGTCAAAAATCTTCAACGGAATCCATTTTTCGTCGAAAAACTTCATAAAATCAATTTCTTTTGCATTTATTTTATTCATCCATTTTCGACGGAATTCATTTTCCGTCAAAAATCATCGACGGAATCCATTTTCTGTCGAGAAACTTCACAAAATCAATTTCTTTTGCATTTATTTTATTCATCTGTTTTCGATGGAATTCATTTTCCGTCAAAAATCTTTGACGGAATCCATTTTCCGTCGAAAAACTTACAAAATCAATTTCCTTTGTATTTATTTTATTAATCTATTTTCGACGAAATTCTTTTTCCGTCGAAAAACTTCACAAAATAAATTTCTTTTGTATTTATTTTAGTCATACGTTTTCGACGGAATACTTTTTGCGTCAAAAATCTTCGACGGAATCCATTTTTCGTCGAAAAACTTCATAAAATCAATTTCTTTTGCTTTTATTTTATTCATCCATTTTCGATGGAATTCATTTTCCGTCAAAAATCTTTTACGGAATCCATTTTCAGTCGAAAAGCTTCACAAAATCAATTTCTTTTGCATTTATTTTATTCATCTATTTTCGACGGAATTCATTTTCCGTCAAATATCTTCGACGGAATCCATTTTCCGTCGAAAAACTTCACAAAATCAATTTCTTTTGCATTTATTTTATTAATCCGTTTTCGACGAAATTCTTTTTCCGTCAAAAAACTTCACAAAATCAATTTCTTTTGCATTTATTTTATACATCCGTTTTCGACGGAATACATTTTTCGTCAAAAATCTTCAACGGAATCCATTTTTCGTCGAAAAACTTCATAAAATCAATTTCTTTTGCATTTATTTTATTCATCCATTTTCGACGGAATTCATTTTCCGTCAAAAATCTTCGACGAAATCTATTTTCCGTCGAAAAACTTCACAAAATCAATTTCTTTTGCATTTATTTTATTCATCCATTTTCGACGGAATTCATTTTCCGTCAAAAACCTTCGACGGAATCCATTTTCCGTCGAAAAACTTCACAAAATCAATTTCTTTTGCATTTATTTTATTCATCCATTTTCGATGGAATTCATTTTCCATCAAAAATCTTCGACGGAATCCATTTTCCGTCGGAAAACTTACAAAATCAATTTCCTTTGTATTTATTTTATTAATCATTTTTCGACGAAATTTTTTTTCCGTCGAAAAACTTCACAAAATCAATTTCTTTTGTATTTATTTTAGTCATCCGTTTTCGACGGAATCCATTTTTCGTCGAAAAACTTCATACAATAATTTCTTTTGCATTTAATTTATTCATCCAATTTCGATGGAATTCATTTTCCGTCAAAAATCTTCGACGGAATACATTTTCCGTCGAAAAACTTCACAAAATCAATTTCTTTTGCATTTATTTTATTCATCCATTTTCGATGGAATTCATTTTCCATCAAAAATCTTCGACGGAATCCATTTTCCGTCGGAAAACTTACAAAATCAATTTCCTTTGTATTTATTTTATTAATCATTTTTCGACGAAATTTTTTTTCCGTCGAAAAACTTCACAAAATCAATTTCTTTTGTATTTATTTTAGTCATCCGTTTTCGACGGAATACTTTTTTCGTCAAAAATCTTCGACGGAATCCATTTTTCGTCGAAAAACTTCATACAATAATTTCTTTTGCATTTAATTTATTCATCCAATTTCGACGGAATTCATTTTCCGTCCAAAATCTTCGACGGAATCCATTTTCCGTCGAAAAACTTCACAAAATCAATTTCTTTTGCATTTATTTGATTCATCCATTTTCGACGGAATTCATTTTCCGTCAAAAATGTTCACAAAATCAATTTCTTTTGCATTTATTTTATTCATCCATTTTTGACGGAATTCATTTTCCGACAAAAATCTTCGACGAAATCTATTTTCCGTCGAAAAATCTTCACAAAATCAATTTCTTTTGCATTTATTTTATTCATCCATTTTCGACGGAATTCATTTTCCGTCAAAAATCTTCGACGAAATCTATTTTCCGTCGAAAAACTTCACAAAATCAATTTCTTTTGCATTTATTTTATTCATCCATTTTCGACGGAATTCATTTTCCGTCAAAAACCTTCGACGAAATCCATTTTCCGTCGAAAAACTTCACAAAATCAATTTCTTTTGCATTTATTTTATTCATCCATTTTCGATGGAATTCATTTTCCATCAAAAATCTTCGACGGAATCCATTTTCCGTCGGAAAACTTACAAAATCAATTTCCTTTGTATTTATTTTATTAATCATTTTTCGACGAAATTTTTTTTCCGTCGAAAAACTTCACAAAATCAATTTCTTTTGTATTTATTTTTGTCATCCGTTTTCGACGGAATACTTTTTGCGTCAAAAATCTTCGACGGAATCCATTTTTCGTCGAAAAACTTCATACAATAATTTCTTTTGCATTTAATTTATTCATCCAATTTCGACGGAATTCTTTTTCCGTCAAAAATCTTCGACGGAATCCAATTTTCGTCGAAAAACTTCATAAAATCAATTTCTTTTGCATTTATTTGATTCATCCATTTTCGACGGAATTCATTTTCCGTCAAAAATGTTCACAAAATCAATTTCTTTTGCATTTATTTTATTCATCCATTTTTGACGGAATTCATTTTCCGACAAAAATCTTCGACGAAATCTATTTTCCGTCGAAAAATCTTCACAAAATCAATTTCTTTTGCATTTATTTTATTCATCCATTTTCGACGGAATTCATTTTCCGTAAAAAATCTTCGACGAAATCTATTTTCCGTCGAAAAACTTCACAAAATCAATTTCTTTTGCATTTATTTTATTCATCCATTTTCGACGGAATTCATTTTCCGTCAAAAACCT
>JAVKPL010001178.1:0-16166 GCA_032173675.1 Gastrolobium villosum | reverse complement strand
TATATTATGTTTAGAGAAGCATGTGTAGATTTATACAATATATGAATTATATTAGCATGCCTAAGAAATATGCTAATTGTATGGAGTAGATTCTTGAGCCTTGAATTGCCAAGGATTTTTTAATAAGTCATTGGCATGGAGACTTAGATAAGAAAATCAACGGATGGATTCTAGATTGAAAAAATGAGATACACTGTCTATCAGGTGATGTTGGGACGGTGAGAATTGTCCTTAGATGTCCGAATACAGACGGAATGCTGTCAGATTTATTTTTTAAAAAATGATGTGAGATGCAAGAGGGTATTCAAGTAGTTTCAATCGAACAAGAAATAATTAGCTAATTGAAATATAGAAGAAAGAAAAAGTTTATTCACATTTTTATGTTAAGGCTAATAGTGAATTATAAAGCAAGCTTCCGCGTTGAACTAATTAAACATACTGCGCTTAATACCATTTGGATGTTAACAAACCGGTTCTAGAACGGGGTGTTACATTCGGTGTATCTTAATCCTTTAGGAGTAATATATTAGTTTTATATGATTTTTTTTTTGTTAAGCTAGTTTTATATGAATTTTATTTGATGTAATCTTGACATTTAGGGAAGTTTTATGCGAAATTTGTTAGAGGTAATCCTAACAAATTATTTTAGTTTTATATTAAATTAGTATATGTAATATTGATCATTATGGTATTATAGGTCTATTATATAAGAATTTGTTGGGAATTTTGTTGGGTTTAATTCTAACCTATAGAAAATGATAAGATTAATTATAATTGTTTTTGGGTATAATCCTAATTCTTTAATGATAACAAGTGGAGATAATGAATAATTGATAATGTGTGATATGAATTTTATTTTTGATAATGGATTATGTGTGATGTGGATCTTACTTTTGATAAATGTTGGGTATTTGACATGAAAATTATGATATACTTTGAGGTTTTTTTTATCAAATATGTGATTTGTGATAAAATTGAATTTCTTTAATTGTGTGTGATTGTGATAAGATAGTATTAGGAAGATAACTTTTGGGATGATACCTCATGAAAGTGATGAGCACAACCTTTAGGCTTTATTCCTTCGATATTATATGATGTAAAAATGATGTTATGCGTTCTTCCCAAAATGATACCTGGCAACAGGGTTTTCCGGATACTAGTAGCAACTTTGGTGGAGAGGTGCGAGCACTAGGATTTGATATTTTGATTATGGCCAAATTTGATATGTAGCTGTTCTGTCTTAAAGACAGAGATGTCCAGCCCGATAGACTGGCGTGTTTCTTTTGGATCTAGTGCCCTCTCCAAGGTATCTATGAAGGAGATACCTTTGAGTTGAGCAGATCACTGTACACAGAATACTATAACGGCGTTAGCCAAAGGGGAGTGTGTGCACAGTGACAGCGTAATAGTATGAGAAAGAGTGTGTCTACCTTTAGGGTTTACCTGGTATTTATAGGGGTTACCTGTGGGTAATGCGGATGGGACTTAGGTGTTTCTGACTCAGATCCCAGCCTATCCGCTGAGCTGTCACCGTGTTGTCGGATAAGTATCCTCGATGGATATCTGTCTTGAGTCAATGCTGACTCAGATATGGGATTGCCCCTTGTTGGGCCTGTCGTCTTAATGGGCTCTTTATTGGGCTTTGTTGGGCTTGTTCCTTAATGGACCCATTATACGGGTCCATAACAGTTGCCCCCCAGCCCGGTAGTTTGGTTGTCCAGGCTGCCGGGGTGAATTGTCTTGCCTTTTGCTTCAGGTTTTCTGCTGAGCTTTTGAGTTTTTGTAAACTTTTTGCATATATGTTCCTTACATCTCAGGCTTTTAAACCGGGGTCCTCATTGCCCCCTATCTCGGCGGGTTGATCATAGACCATGGGAAATATTTCACGTATTCCCATACCGAGTTTGGGATGAGATTGAGTGGTTGGGATCCAACTGGCGAGTTGCCCCCAAGCATCATTCCATACGCACATGTCCTGAGTTTGTAGCTTCCTTCTGAAAACGGGAATGATTTTCCCTTGTCAACTATGTGGACGGGTTATGCATGAACCCGGCAAGATACTGCACATGCGTAACCGGGGAGCGTACAAGCTTGAGTTGTTGGGATCCAACTGGCGAGTTGCCCCCAAGTCTCAACCATGTAACCCGGCTAAAAGTTGCCCCTCCCAGCCCGGTAGTTTGGATGTCCAGGCTGCAGGGATGAAATAGCAGTAATCTCTGCATTTGAATTTTGCATATTTTATTCAAGTTAGCACTCGAATTTTTTCTTTAACTTGGCCTCTTTATTTAAGCAATTTTCTTTGGGTTGAAACTTTTCTTTGTCCGACTTAATTGAGTCAGTGATTGCAGATATTATCTTTCATCCATTCAGCCGGTTTTAGCGAACCGAGTATTGAATATGTTGTTTCCGTATTTCTCCCTCAATCTTTTTTGGCTGAGGTGGTGTTTGCCTCCTTTCAACATCGAGCTCGGCTTCTCCTTCCAAGGCTTTCACTTTGAGCCCAACTTCTTGCGCAGTTGCGCGGTGACTTTATTGATTCAGATTTAGCTTTTTAGCGTTAACTGAACAAAATGACCTAGCCAAGGTCCAATAAGGTCACTTGATCAAAGTCGTACCAATCTGCCCCTTATTTTTCAAGTCCTTCCGTTTTTCTATGCTTCGGCTAGGGGCCACACTCCTGCAATGTGCTTTTTATTTTTAACTCATTTTCTATTCAATTTCTTGCATGTTGCTAGTCGTAGTTTTCCAATATCTTGGCGTTATAATGTTCAACTCGGCTTTTTGCCAGTGTCATTTCTTGACTTTGGGTTATTTTGACTTTCCCATGCATTCTGGGCCTTGAATTTTTGGAACGAGGAATGGTACTTCATTGCCCCTTATCTTGGTGGGTTGAGCATGAACCGAGCAAGATATTACGTACATTCCATATAACCGGTGATGAATGAGCCTGAGTCGTTCGGATCGAACTGGCAAGTTGCCCCCAAGCACATCATCTTTGTAACTCGGCTTAACATCATTGTGTCCAGGTGTCTATTTCTTGGATCCTGGATGTGAGTTTGTAGTTCTCCTTACCAAATTCTTGTCAGTAATCGTAGACTGGGGTGTGATCCTTTTTTTTTTTTTTTCAGGACCACATCTCTCCAAATCTGTCTTCACTTTATCCTGGATTGGGGTGTGGTCCTTTTTTCAGGACCACGTCTCTCCAAATCCAGTAGTCGGGGTGTCCGGGGTGCATATCTGATAAGTATAGTTGGGTTGCTGTGCATTTCTATTGATCGCATTTTGTGAATATTTTATTCTCAGCGCGTAGGAATCGGCCATGTTCATGTTTCGAACCTGGATTAGCCTTTGTTCTGTGATGTATGGCTTTAACTATCTTGTCATGTTGAATTCTTACTTCAGACATCCTCCTTTGCTGTCCTACCTAGTAGTTTGGGTGTCCGAAGCGAAGTCCGTTGAACTATAATTTTGTCAAACTTCCGTGACTAAAGACTCTATTGGAAGTAGGAAAGTTTTTCCCTTTGACCTTTTTGCCGAAGTTTTATTGATTCATTGATCCATGTTCTGCATCCATGGATTCCTGTCGACCCATGTTTTGGATTTTTTCTTATTTCGTTCTTTCTTTGGTGCCGGGCTTCATGAGCCGGGTACTGTGTATGCTGTTTCAACATTCCTCTTTCAAACTTTTTGGCCGAGGTACGTAGCTCGGACTAGTTGAACAGTCTTTTGGACTGTCTTACCGAGATCTTGAAGTGTAAGGATTGCTGCTTTTCTTTTTTAATCTTGGTTGCATTCCTGCACTTGCCCCCCAGTCCGGCAGTCGAGAAATCTGAGTTGTCGGGCTGTATTACTTTAATCCAAGCTGTGTATGTCGGAATACCGACTTTGCCTTTGAAATTTCTTTTTTTTTTTTTTTTTTCTGATTTGGGGATCTTTGAGCCCCTTTTAACTGATATTGTCGGGCTTTTCTCCTGATTTTTTGCATCTTTCGATTGCAGGTTTGAATTTCTCCTTGGTATACTTAGCCCAGTTTTATATACTGTAGCTTTATTTATCTGAGCTCGGCTTCTGTTGCATCAGCTCTTCTTTCAGCTTGACTTCTTTTTCCCAAGTCTTGTATTCATCTAGGTGGATTTTCTTCCTTATTTAAGTGGAGCTGGATCTCTTTCCTTTTTTAGAGGGGATCTCCACCCACCTGTTTGATTATTCTTTGCAGAAATACAACATAATAAAGTATGAAGAAGGAAATTAGCAATAATATTTATTCGATCAGCAATCAATAATTGTCCAAAAATAATTGCAATCAACAATTAATAGTAATTGACCAGCAATTAATAGTAATTGACTAGCATCAATCAGCAATAGTTATTAGTTGACTATGATTCATTTTATCAGATTTGATTTGGCATCCATCACGAAGGCTCCATAATGTTCCCAATTTTTTCTTGGTCTTCATTTATACTCCATATGGAACGTGGCCTCATGGTGAAACCTTATGCTCCTTTTTTTAATGATAATATTTAAAATATCTGCCGACCTGTATTTGACGACATATGATACTAAATTCATGCATAACAACTTTCAAAATTATGCATCTTGCATATCGGTGCTTATGGAGATTTCACATCACACTAGAAATTGGTACAGCAAGAAGTCATAAAAATTATGATAATAATTGACGGGAAGTAAAGAAAAGAATGATTCCTTGTTATTTTGTAACCATCCTGATTGCAATAGAGGGCAGCTTCTGTAGTGGTTTCAGCGTGTTATTCTTACGCCTATTGAAATATGATCCCGATTTTGATCATAATATCGAACTGTCATAATTGTTGAAGTCTGATCCCGACTCTGGTAATAGCTTGACCGAGATGCTTATTGTTGGATATTCGCCTAGATGTCTGTTGCATACCTGAGAGGAGACTTGGTGTTGTCATAAGTCATTATTTTTGCGATTTCCTAAGAGCCTTTGCAATGGCTTTTTGTGAACCATATCAAAAAATGAAATGTAATTGAACAAGCCGTGTTTAGCAAGTATTCTGGCAAAATTGATTCTTGATGTGTAGATAATTTTGCTTTCATGCAAAATAAATACATGCACCGAAAATTAAATCAGTCAAATAGCATCATGTGTGATTTTTTTGCGTAACAGTGAATGGTAAAAGTAAATGAATTGAATTTTATGGCAATTCAATAAGAGATACGTTACACTATTTTGTAAATGAATTGAATTCATTTTATGACAATTCAATAAGAGATACGTTACAATATTTTGTAAATGAATTAAATTCATTTTATGACAATTCAATAAGAGATACGTTACAATCCCAATCATGTGCATCAAGGATGGAACAATACTACCGTCATTTGTTTGAAAACATAGATTCCATCCCAATCAGATTCAAATCAAATATGAGATTGATTTCTTATAATAGTATTTTTTTTTCAATATTTTAAAAATAGATCTTTTCCTAAAATATTGGAATAAAATATTAAAAAGATGGATCCTTTTATCAGATATCGACATGAAATATCAAAAAGGTGGATCCTTTATCAGATATCGATATGAAACATTTTATTGTTTCAATATATACTAGTATCCATCATTCTCTTGATATACCAAATGGTATTATGTAAGAGCATCCAACGATTTCTTTCCAAAAAGCAAAATGCATCCAATAAAACAAAAGCTAAATGTATGAACATGTAGTCATGTTGGGATATGCATGGCAATTGATAGACGTTTTTGGCATGCACAAAATGCCTTTGCTTTTCCTTCAGTAGTCATGGGGATAAACGTTTTAGATCCGACCACCAAAATTTGAAGGATGTATTAAATTCAAAAAATTGATTTTATATTCAATTAATAATTTAATGGTATTAAGTAAGACATTATTATAATTACTAACGTTTTAGCAATCAGCAATTAATTTAGCAACTGATGCAATGAATAATTTGAAACATAATAATTGGCATAACACCACTTCAATCACATTCAGATTGAAATCAAATATGGCTAAAAGCAAGGCTATTAATATAATGGATCATATCATTATCATAATAAAAAGCCAACATGGGCCCAACCTTTAAGAAAATTTGCTTTGCATAAAGGTGACGAACCCTATTTAACCATTGAAAGTAATCATATGAAAAAACATATAAGATGGACGACACCATTTTTTATTAAGTATACGAAGTGGACTCCAATTGATAGTGGCTTTGCATTTGTCTACATTTAGTTATTATTCTAAATGCCTACTCTTTGGCTTCAGGCATTTGCTAATTAATTGGCATTCAAGGATATTTAGCAATTGATAAAATTTAAATATAATAATGGGAATTTATTGGCTATTAATGTAATTCAGCCGTTTGTAATACTCCACAAAGCAATAACCGAAGAAGTTCAAATTGGGTGCTCCGGCTGGATGCTTGTGGGTTTTTTTTTTTTTTTTTTAAGATGCATCATTTTCTCAAATATTAAAAAGATGATTCCTTTTTTTAAAAAAGATGGATTCTTTCCTCACGCATCGATATGAAATATTAAAAATTTGAAAAACTTAGCTTTTGCTTTTTGCTTGATTTGCTCCCATTTTGATAGTCCTGATCTCGGGCATAGTCACAGTTTCGATCTCGGCCATCACTCCAATGACGACGGTAATCAGTCTCCATCTCGACCTCGGCCATGATCTCGACGATGGTAGTGATGGTCACAATTTCGATCTCAGCATCGATCTCGATCTCGGCTTCGTCATGTTTGCTAAAGCAATTGCGACCTCTGACCTTGAAAGGTTGATAAGTTTTATTTTTGAATTTTGCACCCAACGCATTAGAATCTGGATGTGGCGGCGGCTCCTGCGCTATCACCATTATTGGGTGGGAATCGAAGTTTATCGATCCAAGTATCTTTGCTCCAAATATTAGTATCAGATCTTAAAAAGGTAGATCCTTTCCTCCAATATCAATAGAAAATATGTAAAAGGTGGATCCTTTTATCAAATAAGATTAAAAAGACGGATCCTTTTTAAAAATGATGGATCCTTTTCTTATATATCAGTATAAGATATTAAAAAGGTGGATCCTTTCCTCAGCGAATTAAAATTAGACAAAAGGAGAAAAACTTAGCTTTTGTCCTTTACTTGATTTGCTTCCTTTTCTTTAGACCCGATCTCGGCCACGGTTAGGGTCTTGGTCTCTTTCTCGACCATAGCCATGATCTTGACGATGGTGGTGGTCATAATTTTGATCTCAATCTCTATCTCGTCGCGATCTTGATCTCGGTTTCATCATGCTCGTTGAGATTGACTTTCATATCTCGGATCACGAACTCGACTTGGGCTGTTGATGAGCTTCATTTTTTGATTTTTCTCCCATCGTATTAGGATTTGTTCGATATGGCAGCGGATGCTGTGCTTTCACCATTATTGGGGTGGGAATAGAACTTTATCGTTCCCACAGACGGCGCCAATGTTCTGTCTTAAAGACAGAGATGTCCAGCCCGATAGACTGGCGTGTTTCTTTTGGATCTAGTGCCCTCTCCAAGGTATCTATGAAGGAGATACCTTTGAGTTGAGCAGATCACTGTACACAGAATACTATAACGGCGTTAGCCAAAGGGGAGTGTGTGCACAGTGACAGCGTAATAGTATGAGAAAGAGTGTGTCTACCTTTAGGGTTTACCTGGTATTTATAGGGGTTACCTGTGGGTAATGCGGATGGGACTTAGGTGTTTCTGACTCAGATCCCAGCATATCCGCTGAGCTGTCACCGTGTTGTCGGATAAGTATCCTCGATGGATATCTGTCTTGAGTCAATGCTGACTCAGATATGGGATTGCCCCTTGTTGGGCCTGTCGTCTTAATGGGCTCTTTATTGGGCTTTGTTGGGCTTGTTCCTTAATGGACCCATTATACGGGTCCATAACAGTAGCTAACAACATGGTTTCCCAGGTTACATGGGTAGACTAGCAACAGGTTCCCATAATACACCATCCACTAATCGAACTAAATGAAACTATATAAGATCAAATGACATATTTGGATTATTGCTTAAGTTGATTCCGATGAGTATTTGAGTTATGATTATCATTGATGCTTGAGCTAATTATGCTAATTGATTGAGTTATGATTATCATTATTAAAATATCGTGATTAATGCTCGAGCTAATTATGCACATCATATAACATTGAAGGCATAAAGCTCAAAAGTTGTGTTCATCACTTTCATGATTTGCCATCCCAAAAGCTATATTCTCACTATTAACTTATCAGAATCACACATAATTAAGGAAATTCAACCTTGTCACAAATCATATATTTGAAAAAATTTCCTCAGAGTATCATAATTTTCATATCAAATACTCGACATTTATCAAAAGTAAGATCCATATCACACATGATCCATTATCCAATCATCTTATCAAAAATAAAATTTTTATCACACATTATCAGTTATTCATCATATCCATTTTTTATCATTAAAGAATTACGTTTATACCCAAAAGTAATTATATAATTAGTCCTATCATTTTCTAGATGTTAAAATTAAACCAATAATTTCTTATATAATTGACTTATAATACTCTAATGATCAATATTAGATATAATAATTTAATATGAAACTACCTTATGATACCCTAAGCTTTAAGATTACCTATAACAAATTTCAAATAAAATTATTCTAGAATTCTCTAAGGATTAAGATAACATATAACAAATTTCAAATAAAACTTCCCTTAAGGTCAAGATTACATCAAACAAAATTCATATAAAACTAATCTATTACTCCTAAAGAATTAAGATACACCAAATTTTTTTATATAAAACTAACCTAACCTAGGGATAGGATTATCTGGACTCCTGTGTTTAAGGCTTCCTTGGGAAGAGAGCGATTCGTGAGGGGAAACACAACTGGTAGCTAAGGGAAAATAATAGAATTTGGAAATGGTTGGGAATAAGAAGAAAAAGTAGAAGGGAAATGGAGAGGTGCAGGGAATTGGAAGTGATTTGGTTTGGTTAGGTTTAACCCCTATTTATAGCTGAAGTTTTTCTTTCCATGTTGCGCTCATGATATGGGCTTGACTCATCTTGATCTATTGTATTTATTATATGAAATATTGATGGTTCATAGCTGACATCTTATTTGTTAAATGAGATATTACTAACTTATGGCTAACTCATTCTTATTTATTAAATGGGATATTGCTTGCTTAATGACTAGCTCATTTTTATCTTTTGTGTATAACATTATGATATACATAAGGGTATATATTTTTTTTTTCTGTGTTATTACATTCTACCCTCCTTAAAATAAATTTCTACCTCGAAACTTAAAAGTTTGTGTCCCTTCACAAATAAAAGTAAGCAAGCAAACAAAATGACATAGGACACTATGAACTTTAAGGTACTATGACTTGCATATAATTTCCGTATTTTTATACCCAACATTTATCAAAAGTAAGATCCATATCACACATAATCCATTATCCAATCATCTTAGCAAAAATATAATTTGTATTACACATTATCAATTATTCATCATATCATGTTTTATCATTAAAGAATTAGGGTTATACCCAAAAATAATTATATAATTAATCATATCATTTTCTAGAGGTTAAAATTAAACCCAACAAAATATCGTGATTGATGCTTGAGCTAATTAAGCTAATTGATTGAGTTATGATTATCATTAATGAAATATTGTAATTGATGCTTGAGTTTATTGAGTTAAGATTATTCTTATTGAGTTTTGGAGTATGATTACCAACTTTTTGTTGTTGTGTTTGTATCCTATGATTATCCTTCGGGGAGTAGAGACCCTTAGTGAAGCAGGTCGCGAAGGTTGGGCCTAACAGTGGATAGTAAGGAAGGATAACACCTCAAATATTTCGAGCTAGGCCTAAATATTATAAATTCAATGCTTAGGATTTAATAAATGTATAAGACATATTTTGAGTTAAACTTTAGACTCTAGTTTTACTTTTGAAGTTTTAATATTTATGAGTATGATAAAATTAGCCTTGTACTTGTCCCTATTGTAGATACGGCGATAATATTACCCAAATCAACTATAATTTAGTTTTTGTAATATTTATGAGATCCTAATAAATAAGTAAATGTGAATTTCTGCAAATTATACTATTATAAGAATATATTAAAATTATTAGAAATTTAGAGGTGTTACAATAATCTCCCTAATAATAATAATAAAAAACGAAGGGCACGAGGTTATTATTTTTGTTATTGGAACGTGGGGACGAAGTAGTAAGCAAAGTAGACTCGCCAATCACATGCTATCTCTTCCTCCTGCACATGTTTTTTCCCCCTCTTTCTTTAATTTCCCTTTCTACTTTTATTCTTATCCATGTTTCTTTATTTCCACTCGATTCAATTCTATAATATCTTCATCCCCTCAACCAACCTCTATTTATTTCCTTTTCTTACTTTAATTTTGATAACAACCCTATTTTCTTCCATTTTTGTTATTATTACACAATGTCGTATTTTAATGTGTTAAAAAGACAATATGTTTTGTCTCGGCGAAGAAAATAAGAATATTTAATTTGATATTGAAATCGTGAACTTCTCTTTATGTTAAAGAATCATTTCACTCAAAACCTTAAGTTGTTAGGTGATGGTCTTTTTAATGATTTTATATTATTCTCTACAAACCCCCTCACACAAGAGCCCTTTGGGCTT
The DNA here is from genome assembly GCA_032173675.1 of Gastrolobium villosum. Lineage (NCBI taxonomy): Eukaryota > Viridiplantae > Streptophyta > Magnoliopsida > Fabales > Fabaceae > Gastrolobium > Gastrolobium villosum. The sequence continues at coordinate 5,472 of JAVKPL010001178.1, read as the reverse complement.
GAAGTGTGGATTATTGCACAGGCCAGCCCAATTTTTGGTTTACCTTTTTTGTGCTTTTTTTTTTCTTAATTCAACCTGAAAGTGGGGGCGGTGAGATTTGAATTTGTGACCTTGTAATCACTCAAGCTCTGATACCATGTTAAAGAACCATTTCACCCAAAACCCTAAGGTGTTAGGTGATGGTCTTGTTAAGAATATTTAATTTGACATTGAAATCGTGAACTTCTTTTTACCTAACACGTTAGTTTTTTAATTGAATTTTTTTTATAAACTTGAATTATAATAATAATGTTTTATTAAAAATAACAACTAGGTAAATCTGACATATTATTTTTATTATTATTTCAAACGACGACGTAGAGTTTAATACTTGAAAACGTATATATGAGAATGTAGTTAGTGAAGTAATTTTCTTCTATTAAATTGATTTGTAAGTATGACACAACACCGGAGAAATTAGCCTTACGATTGAAAAACTAGCAAATTTCGATATTATTTAAAGTTTTTTATTTCATCATTTTATTTTAAAACTTTATAATTGACTCTTTACTAGTAAAGTAAAAACACATTTTTCACCAAAAAAAAAAGAGTAAAAGCACATTGTTGTCTCGTATACGAACATGTATTGATAGAGAATGAGATGTTCATCTTCATCGTACGTACAGAGAAGGAAATATGTGTGTAGATTGGATGACTAATTATCTGCTAGACCACACAGATCAAGTTGACCAACTATTTTTTTGAGAAACCTCCGGGAGGAATTCATCTTTTGTATTTGGCTGATCTTACATCAGTTGGGAGAGCTCGTCATGTTCCTATTCCTAGTTAGTTTTCAGTTTGTGTGTTTGTTTGGCTTTAAGCCTTTTGTCTACCAAAACAAAACAAAAAAACACCATTATAAGTTTATAGTTATAGGTTAAATTTAGTAACTCAGCACTCTAACGCACCTACTTTTGGGCGCGACCAATCACGCCTTATTTTGAATGCGATAGATTGCTATACATTTGTAAATAGGTTTAAAAATACTATAGACCTTGTTTATTTGTCATTCATTTGGCATTAAGATCATAATGATGATGAACTTGTTGTTTACATATAGGCTTGGCAAAAATGAGCCAACCCTCGGGTTGGCTCGTAACCCGATTAAAATGAGCCGGGTTGGATTAGAAAAAATGGGTTAGTAACTCGAGTCAGCCCGACTCGTTTCAGCTCGAAAAAAATTGAGCCAACTCACGGGTCAAACGGGTTGGCTTGCGGGTTATGACTTTATTTTAGGGAAAATTTCAAAAAACTCCCTGTAACTTTTTTCCTAATCATTTATCCCCCTTGATTTAAGACTTTAAGTCAGGGTGTAAGTGATAAAAAAATCTAAATAAGGGGGTAAATGATTCAAAAAATTTGTGAGGGATAAGTGATAATTAAGAAAACTCATAGGTTTTTTTTTTGAAGTTTTCCCTTTTTTAATATAAAAGTATAAAAATTAATGAAGGTAAAGTAGAAAGCTAAAATCTCAATTCCAAAGACCCAAACGAAAATATCCTGCAGCTGCCAATAAGTTCAAAACCGTGCATTAAAGACTTTTTTTATAATATGTGTGACAGTGTGAATGTGGTGTCAACTGCCAATAAGTCCAAGTCCAAATGCAAAAGGAATTTTCTATAGTTAATCTGTATAATGTCTTTGTATTGAATGAATTAATAATTTAGGGAAAAAAATTAGAAATTACAGCATCAATGAAATTTTATTTTATTTTTCATTTTTTCGAGCCAACCCGCGAGCCAACCCTAACCCGACTCGGGTCGGGTTGGGTTGAGTTTTCTGACTCGTTTATTTTTCGAACTAACCCTAATCCGGCTCGTTTTTTTCAAGTTGAACGCGGGTTGGGTCGAGTTGGCTCGTTTTGCTAACCCTATTTACATATAACATTTTTTTACATTGTTCCAGAAAGCTTGCTTACTTTTCAAGGAAAAGAATTATAACTCTTAACTTAACATTGAGTTACCCCAGCACAAAAACTAAATAAATATAGACACTAATTAGACTAGCAACCCTTTTTCTTGCAATGATAAACTTAGCAAATGATATATCAACAAGGCCTAAATGCTTGGGAATAAGGCCTTATAAAGAAGGTATCATGAGAATAATAAGGCCCACGAAGCCCAACTCAGTGTCCTAACATGGGTTTACCCCTTTATCTGAATTATGAATCTAAGATTCTATTTTAAGGTACTTCATCACTTTTCTTTTCCTAATTTTAATAACACACGCATTTTGTGAATTATGTTTTATTTATTTAATCAAAGATTCTTAATAATATTAAAGTCTAACTTTAAATATATAAAGTCTAGGACAAAATTTTAGTGCATGAGATGTACTTAATTAGGTACATCTTTTTTCTAATTTTGAATTTTTTTTTATCACTTTCGAAAAACAAAATTCATCATAATTTTATTTCTCTTTTGAACAAAAGATATACTCAATTGCGTACATCACATGCACCAAAATTTTGTTCCTTTCTAAAATAACATTTTGGTGCATAAATGTATCAAATGGATACATCTTTTTTTGACCACTTTTAAATTTTTTTTTTCCCTTTCTTTTTTATGAAAAAAGATCTACCGAACCCACCAAAGTTTTGTTCCTCTTTCTATAACATTTTCCTATGTCACTTACGTCACTGATGTGATCATGTGGATGTGGTACCAAAACCAAATGACAAATAATACATGATGGTAGGGTCAAGAACAAGAGAGAGAAAATAAATAATAATAATAATAAAAATGAAGGGCACGAGGTTATTATTATTATTATTATTGGCACGTGGGGACAAAGTAGTAAGACTCGCCAATCACATGCTGTCTCTTCCTCCTGCACATGCTTCTTCCCTCTTTCTTTAATTACCCTTTCTACTTTTATTCTTATCCATGTGCCCTTTCTTTATTTCCATTCGATTCAATTCTATATTATCTTCATCGAACAACCTCTATTTATTTCCTTTTCTTACTTTAATTTTGATAACAACCCTCTTTCCTTCCATCTTCTTATTATTACATAATTTCGTATTTTAATGTGCTGAAAAGATAATATGTTTTGTCTCAACGAAGAAAATAATAAAATCTAATTTGATATTGAAATTGTGAACTTCTCTTTACCTAATAGTTTTTAATTGAATTATAATAATTAACGTGACATTTAAAAAGGAGTGAATATTTAATACTCTCGTCGTAAATACTCTTTTATTAAAAATATAAAAAAATTAAATTAAATGTGAGTCATATAGAATTATCCATAAAGAATGGTTATACTGAAATATTTTAAATATGTTATTATTTTCAACTTTAATAAATTACCGAGTTTGTAACAGAATACTACTATAATCTATAGGCTTGCAATTTTTCATATTGCATGAAAATGCAAGTTTTCCTACGGAAAGAGAAATGGATGAGACCCACCTTAAAGAAAAAATAAAAAATAGAAAAGTGATTGGCACGGATATCAAAGTGAGAGTGGTAGGAGAGGAAATCTCTCACGCATGAAAAATCTTTTTCCCATAATCTATAGACAGTGAAGAGGAAGGATGAGAAGGAAGAGGAATATTGAGAGTAGTTTTGGAGAAGATTTGATAATTTTATGATATCTTCTATTCATTACCAACGTCCTTAGATATATCCATCTTTGGGTTGCTATATCATACAACAACATAACAAACTAATGAACAATGATTAGTGTTACAGATAAGTTTTGCAGAAACCGTCGTCCTAGGAGATACTGCCGAATCTCAACAGTTGAAACAAACTGATTGAGGTCGACTAAGTCGGACCGAATCTCAACTGAAGAAGGGAGAGGGTCTGACTGATTGGGGAGCTCAGCGAACTGGAAACCTAGTCAGGTAATCCTATAAATAAGAACTCAGACATCCCAGGTACTCGCCTCTGAATTGCCTTGTTTATTCCACTTATTGTGCACACACCACTCCTTGGTTGTAAAACCTATTGCTCGTGCGCAGTGATTGAGACCTCGGCATTTAAGCCCAGCATATCATTCGTATACATTATCTCTGAGCGCATACCATCTAGTATAGCAATACGGTCTACCCTCGGAAGGTTAACAATTAGAATGATAATTGAAAAGGAAAAGAATGCAATGTGAGTTGTTTGATTGGAGATTCTCCCATTTTTTTTGTTAATTAACATAGTATTGTACATCTAAAATAAAGTTGAAAGAAACATAAATAGGATTTTCTCCGGATAATTGGATCGAAACTAATTAAATAACCACTATAAATTTGAATCCCTTTCCTAGACATACACGGTGTAATTAATTTTATCTTAATTCCACCAATCAAAGGATCATCAAATACGTTAAGTGAAGTAATTACACATAAAAGTGAAAATTTTAATTGGGAAAAAAAAAATTAGAAACAAGACTAGAAAAATATGCCCTACTCAAAATAACACTAAAAAAATACATATTCTCTCTAAATCTGGATATAAAAGAAAACACTTTCTCTTTGAACTTGGGATGATTAGAAGTGAAGTGTAAAACCCTTATTTATAGGCATAGGCTGATGCAACTTGAAACTTTATTCCTTCCAGATTCTTCTTCTTCAACTTTTTGTAATAGTAACAGTGTTCACCGTGCAAAGCCACTAATTAAATTGGGGCAAGCAATTTTTTTATTTTTTTTTTGGAGATACGGGGCAAGCAATTGATTCACATGAAAAACAAGCAAGAAATTGACTTTGAACGGTGTTACAAAAATACTAAAAAAAATTATTAAAAAGAAACAACCAAGAAATTGGCTATTTATACAAAACGAATTAAAGTGAGAATCATCCTACATAGACCGGTTGATGCAAAATGCAAATGCTGATTTTGAACAAGATGTGCAATGTTATGTCATAAGTTAAATAAATTAGAGAGCTTAATATAATACTTAAGTTATGAGCCTCTCCCACTCATTAAGTGATTTTTTGAGTTAGGCTTTAGTTGTAACTTGTAACACAATTACACCACTGAGATTTTAGACTTCAAATTATTAATAAGGAGAGATTATATTTACTACCTATTTTTCTTACCATTTGTTACTACTAAATTTTAACCGTTGATTCCGTCAATATAACGGTAATAGTACTAATATCATATTTATTAATTAATTATTAATTCTTAATAAATTATAACCGTTAGATTGACGAAAATCAACGATTAAGATTTGGTAGTAACAAGTAGTAAGAAAATAGGTAGTAGTTTTAACGTTTCAGACTTGTTAATATACTAAAAATGATAAATGTATTAACTCAAATTCTGTTTTAACTTTTAATGTAACAACACGCTTATTATTATTATTATTATTATTATTTCAAACGATGACGTAGAGTTTAATACTTTAAACAGTATGATAACGTAGTTAGTGAAATGAATTTTTTGTCCATCAAATTGATTTGTAAGTATGACAATACTTAAAAGTTTAGCC
>JAVKPL010001177.1:0-161488 GCA_032173675.1 Gastrolobium villosum | reverse complement strand
GTAACATCATTATCGGTTTGTTTATCAAAAAAAAACATCGTTATCGGTTTCGCTTGTCATGTATAGAAACGTTAGGTGAATCGTGTCAACCCAAAAAAAATTGAATGATGATGCATTTGACCATCCTATTTGTACCAAGAAATTTTAAAAATAAAAATAATAATTAAGAGCTGCGAGGATCATACGGGAAATCGACATCCAAACCTCTAATATTATTTAAATAATTAATCCAACCTAGGATATCGAGAGTGGAGGCTCTGATACCACCATTTAAAGAAGTAATCCAATTTAAATATATTAATGATTTTTATATATGTATGACAAAGACAATAATAATTGTCAGTTTCGGTTTTCGATGAGATTCCGAATCTTTAAAAAAATAAGAATAGTGATAAGGTTTGGATGGCTGGTGGAACAGGAATAAGATTGAACAAGCTAAATAGTCGACTATTTGGCTCTGTCTGCAACTTATTACCCATTTAACATGTGAGCTGCGTCACGTTGAGTGTTACTGTTGCGAGTGTTTTGCTTTTATTTCCCGGGTTCGTTACAATTAACGTTTACGTTTTAGTTTTGCTGTTGTACGGGGCTGGAGCAATTTATGGGTTGGGGTCGAAAAACTCTGCCCACTTGCATCGTGTCTTTTTTGATGTGGCCAATGACTATCGGTTACTTCCTATTGGCATTGAAGACGTCTTTGGCTTGAGGACTCCAGTGAGCGGTGTATATATTTTCATTCAAAATAAAAACACATATTGAAAATATATAGCCTATAGATATAGTTTTTTTTTTTCTTTCTCCTCATAAAATATGTCAGTATAGGTGTCATATTTTTATTGGACGGATATGTTGAAATTTTTATAGAATTCAAAAATTATGAATAAAAAATTAGGTGCGAAGAAATCTGTCTTTTGACTTTTGAATAGACATAGCTTGAACAGACAAGACTCTTCATCATCAATAGGCATCATTTATTGTGACCAAACATGATTTATAAATATGGAAGGAAATCAAAAAAATTAAAGACTTTTCTTATTTCGCTCTCTTACCGAAACTCTATAAAAAAATGTTTTGAAATCTTTTGCATTTATTCTCAATGACTGATCAGCGTTCGTTGTGTCAGCCACTGTTGTTTCTTCTGGTTGTGCCACCGACGAAACAAAAGTAAATCATTCTATCCTGCAAGGCATTTGTCCATGAACCTTAGGCACCGTTGAGAGGGCAAAGTTGCCTTAAGGACACAATATTCAATAATGGGTTCGGATTTGATTTTCTGCCATTTTCATGCTTTGCACATTGCACTTTGACTTTATGTTATTGCATGTAATTTTTGTGTTTTCACTTATATCATCCAAACCAACAACACATATTTTTCCACTAGCACCATTAAAGTTTTTAAGACAATTTTGTCCTCTCTATGTTGTCCATGATTTGTGGACCCAAAATAAAATAGATTACCTCTATTCTTATGGCCGCACTTCCATATTGAATAGCCTTATCAAACTCAACATATGACAGACCAATCGCACTAGAATGAAATACAAGATAAATGCAAAATGATTTCAAAAACTATTTTGTCAGAGTTTTGGTAAGGAGTCAGAAAATTGGTTATTTAAACTCACGGGACATTTGGTATATATAGGAGATGAATGGTCACAGAAGAAGAGGCACGACTTTTCAGAATCGAAGTGACGCAACTGTTCGAATACGAAGAGGCACGATTGTTCGAAAACGAAGAGGCACAATGTTCGGGGGGAATGAAAATATGTGACTCTTCCAACTTCTTATTCATAACTCATTTATACAACAATCCCCCACATGAATATGAAGTTTATCCTCTTTGAACATTTGCATCTCAGGCTAGGTACAATCTGCGACTGATCAATCTTATAAGAGTTTTGTTTAGATTTTGGTATTACACGCCAAATGATGGCTCCTTATGCTCCACAATCTAATGGGATTGCTAAGAGAAAGAGCTGGACATTGAAAGAAATGATGAATTCTATGTTGTTGATGTCTAGTTTACCACAAAATTTGTGGGGAAATGTCATTTTCATGATAAATTATATAATCAATAGAGTACCCAACAAGAAAATTAAGAAAATTCCCTATAAAATGTGGAAAGGTAGGGAGCCTACCTTGAATTACTTTTAAGTGTAGGAGTATTTGGCAAAGGTCGCGATTCTGAAATCGAAAAGAGTTATGATTGGATCAAAGATAGTGGATTATGTGTTCATTGGATAAACACATAATAATGGTGCATATCGGTTGTGATGCAAATTGAATCACAGACTCTAGCGACATCAAGTCCACAAGTGGGTATGTGTACACACTTGGTGGGGGTGTTGCATCTTTGGAAATTCTTCAAGCAAGAATGTATTACAAGGTCGACCATGGAAGCAAAAATTTATTGCCTCGAGTAGAGTTGGTGGGATAGCAAAGTGGTTGTGTAATTTCCTTTTGGGTATCCTGAACTGGCTGAAGCCAATGTGCATATACCGTGATAGTCAGGCAGTGATAAGAAGGGAAAGGATTATTATATATAATGGTAAGTATATATATCGGAGACATAATACCGTGAGGCAAGTACTCTCTAGTGGTATTATTAGGGATCCGCTAACCAAAAGGTGTAACTAGAAAGTTAATGTATAGTTTGTCGAAAGGAATGGGTTTAAGGCCATTAAATGTTGATCATTATGGGCACTCTATCTAAAAGAGTGGAGATTCCATTAACTGGGTTCAAAGAGAAAACCAAGTGATAATTAACGGATAAGCACTGTGGAATTTTTTTCAAACTCAAATTCATTCCTAGACATGATAGTGCATAAGTAAAGGGTAAGCAAGTAGGCTTTTAATAATTTTTTATTCTGATGTGTTCAAACGGTGTATGTCGGGATGCACTGCCAAAAATCATCTATGTTGGTGTGAAGTGAGTATTTCATCTATGAGAATATTACAAGACTGTATTCTCTAACGTACTCGCAGAACCAAGGGGTGTCCAAAGCCAAAATGGACACAAATAGAGGACAAACCACGTTCGAAAAACAATTGGTTGCTTCCTATTGTCTTGGTTTACATGCCAGGTCGACGGTTATAAGGCATTGCATCCACCAATTGATCGAGTAAATACGATAGGTTTCACTATGGACGGTTACAAGGCATTGCGTCCACCGATCCTGATGCAGTTGTTTTTCATTGATCAATCGCACATTGTATTTGAGTCTCATAACTCCTTCTTTTGTTTATTGCAAGAGTCCCTTGGATTCACATATATCAGTTTCAAAAGAGAAATATGAGAAGTTCATGAATTACATGCAGCAGTCTAAGCCTACACATGCCACTAATATGGCACAAACAATTGCCACAGATACAACACTTTCGAGTTCTGTAGGTAAAAATTTCAATCAATGGTTCTTAGATACCGGAGCAACAAACCACATTACATACCTTTGTCCAACATTTTAACCAATTCGCAAGATTAAGCTTATACTTGTTTATTTTCCAAATGGATCTTCTGGTACTGGTTCATACTCTGGTATTGTTAATATCACTCTTTCTCTCACTTTAAAGAATGTGCTATTGGTGCCATAATTCAAAGTCAGACTAATATCTGTGACAAAATTATTAAATGATTTAGATTGTTCTCTAACATTTGATGCCTCGTGTTGTTTGATTAAACAGAAATTCAGTTCGAGGATGATTGGTATAACTAAATGAATTGGTGGTCTATTCGTTGTGAATGCTGAAGCAAGCTCAACTTCACAAAGCAAGGATTTTAGCACTTCTTTTTAATGTAATAAAGATGATTATCTGTTATGGCACCTTTGTTTAGGACATGTTTCAAAAAATGTATTAAAGCATGTACCCACACAGTTTCCCTTTATTTCTGATGTACACATAAAGCCTTATGATGTATGCCACTTTGCCAAATAAAAGCAGCTTACCTTTCCTTTAAGTAATCCTCAAACAACTAAGATCTTTGAGCTCTTACATGCTGATATTTGGGGGTCATTTTCAGTACCCTCCGTCCGTGGGTATCATTACTTCTTGACACTAGTTGATGACTTTTCCCATTTCACTTAGGTTAAGTTCATGACTAATAAAAGTAGGACTCGTAAATTGTTGCAAGATTTCATTTCATTCATCTCCTATCAGTTCATTACATCCTTGAAGTGTACCCGTTCAAATAATGGAAAAGAATTCACGATTTTAGATCTTTATGCACAGAAAGGAATAATCCACCAAACCAGTTGTGTCGAGACTCCACAACAAAATGGTTTGGTGGAATAAAAACATCAGCACATAATGAATATCATTTGTGCTCTTATAGTTCAAGCTCACTTGCCACAATCTCTCTGGAACTATACTATTGCCCATGTTGTCTTACTCATTAATAGTCTTCATACACCATTGCTATGTGAAAAATCTCCTTATGAAGTTTTGTATAAGAAACCACCAATCCTCATTCAATTAGGTGTCTTCAGTTGTCTCTCATATGCATCCACCCTAGTCTCCCAAAGAAACAAGATATCCACAAGAGTCCGTAAGTGTGTTTATCTTGGACATTCAGAAATAACTAAGGGTTACATCCTATATGACCTTGTATCCAAACAAATTTTTACATCACGAAACATTGTCCATTATGAATCCAACTTTCCTTTTTCCCATCATACTTCCCATTTTGATCAAAATGATTCCCAGTTCTCTATTGTACCTCATCATCATCTTATTACCTTTGATGAGCCGAATCAAACACCAGTAGCAACAGCACTTAATCCTACACCTATCACCTACAATGAACCAAACTATACACCAGTAAACACACCTTATAATTCTTATGACTCATCTTTCATGCCTCACCCCTTGCTATGTTGATCTTCCACACCTAAAAACCCACCTACCTACCTTTAAGATCTCCATTGCAACTTGGCTCAAACTAGTGCAACATCTCAATAACATAAACAAGATGTACTTACTTATGATTCATGCTCACCTAAATATCAGAATTTTTGTTTCAATGCCTCTATGCAGGTAGACCCAACAACATACACTCAAGCTGTTAAACACAAATGTTGGCAGGAAGAAATGAATGTTGAGTTAGCAGCTTTGGCCTTGAACAATATATAGCAGCTAGTTGACTTATCACAAGGGAAAACACCCATTGGATGCAAGTGGGTTTACAAAATCAAATACAATTTCGATGGCTCAATTGAACGACGTAAAGAGAGGCTCGTTGCAAAGGGATATACCCAAGTCGAAGGGATTGACTACTTCGATACATTTTCTCTGGTGGCAAAGCTCACCACCGTTCGAACTATCCTAGCCCTTGCAACTGCCAACAATTGGTTTTTGGAGAAATTAGACGTCAAAAACGCCTTCCTCCATGGCGATCTCAGTGAATGAATCTTTATGAATTTTCCTCCTAGTGTTGTCAGTCCTAAGCCTAACCAAGTCTACAAATTGCTCAAGTCATTACGGTCTCAAACAAGCTAGCTGACAGTCGCATCACAAGCTCAGTTCAACACTTAAGTACTTGGGATATACCTAATCTTTTGTTGATCACTTATTGTTTACATTCAAGCATGACTCTCACTTCACTGCTCTTCTTGTCTATGTCGACGATATCGTCCTAGCAGGTGATGACATGAGTGAAATCCAACATGTTAAAACCTTTCTTGATCAAAGCTTTCGCATTAAAGATCTTGGATCTCTCTGTTTCTTCCTTGGCCTCGAGATTTCTCTAACCAATCTAATTAGACTAAGAAGATCTTAATCTAACCTAAATATGTATCAACAATAGCTTGTTATTTTATCTATCCATTCTAATCAGCCATAGAATGCCACATCATAAGAACTTACCACGTCATATAGCTTGAAGCCCTGAGATGAATTTAGTTAGTTTATTTTTTGATTGGTTACAGATATTATTAGGGTTGTTAATTTCGTCACGTGTTCTGCATTTAGTTCTTTCTCTTGCTTATACATATTCAAGTAGTAGCTATCTATACTCTTATAACTTTCATTAATGAAAATTTTCAAGATTCATAAGATCTATAATACTTAATGTAAATAGACAGTCATTTCCAGAATAAAATGAATTACCTTGAGCTGCCATTTTTTTACTTTAAGAAACCGTGGAACTCGATTTGCTTGAATAATCATCGGTTATAAGTTTCTCCTGCAAATTGTTTCCTGTTGCGGGAGAAACTTATAATCTTTCTGCATAAACAAAAACATGTGGAGCTACCGGATAAAAAAGAATCAACTAGCGGGACTTTCTATAAGTATGCAGGAGTGGATGTTTTTCTCTTACAACAAGGGGAAAATATACCCCAATAATCATATGCCCAAAATATATGAGGTTTAAAGACCTAAAGAGAGAATATAAGATATAGACATCCATATTTATACAACATATAAGGTCACTGCTTAAAAAGACATACTGTGACACCCTCCCTTGTATGCATCCAAGAGAGTTGTCTGCTAAGCGGATTAGAGTTGAAATGCGAACAAGTAATCTCTGATAATTTTGTTTTAAGTCTTATAAAAAAACTCGCATTCAAATTTGGTCTAAAAATAACTCGTGTGACGTTTATGCAAATATTTCTTTAGTTGTTGAAACATTAATTTTCCTGACAGACCTTGCTGCCTTGTAAAAATTCTATCCAATCAGGTACAAAAACTAAAAAAAAAAACCGTTTTGACACAAGAAACTAGACATCTGGGGCTTCGCATACATATAACTTATAAGTGAATCGGAGGTCTCTAGCCCCTCGGAATAGAACTCGCAAAACAGTTTAGAAAACAGCATTTAAAACGCTTAAGAAATTATTTTTCGCAAACGTACTCAGAATTTTTCCAAAGTCCAAACATACCATAAAATCTTAAAAACAGTAACTTAAAACATGTTCCAAACAATAGTCCAACTTCCAAAATATTATAATAATACAGTCATCCATAGACAAAACAATTAACAGCAGAAATTTCAAGCAGCAATTAATAGCAATTATCCAAATTAACAAGGTCATCATATGTTATTTCGCCCTCCTGCAATTTGATAAAATTGAGCCCCAAAGGGGGTGAGAAAGATCCCAGTAGTGTGATAGCAAAACCAGTAATGCAACAGTACTAACTAGATACAGAATTACAACACAGTCTCATCATCATTTCAAATCCGACAGATACTAATAATAATCATAGTGCATATATAACGCCAAAGGGTGCGTATATAACGCCAAAAGTGTACGTTCATAGCACTACGGTGCACGTACTACTAACAAACACAGTGGAGATTCCATAGGGCTCCTAAGGTGAATTCCACTGGACCTATGTGAATTGAGCCACGGTTCTCTCCCTGGTACCGGAGGGATGCCTACATGATGTGTGCTCAAACGTATGCTTAATTTTCATAATCATTCTTGGTTCAGAAATCAGCATGAAGTTTATGCATGTATGCTATGTCATGGTCCGCAAGCAAAACATACAGATAAAATTATGATATGCGAATGCATGACTAAGTAATAGCATATTTCTCATGGATTTCCAATATCAGGATGCTGAACCACAAATATTGTCCAAAACAAAATATCCAGCATATCATATCCAAGGCAGAATACAACGAACATAAAACAGTATGCTAACCAAGGCACATGAGAGCAACGTTCACAATACCATATACTAGCTAGCAGTCACAAAAGGTAATGCCACCAAACACTTACCTCGCGTGCCACAAAATAATTATCAAACAGCAGCAAAACAGTCCTCAATCAAGAATTATACGCACCTGAGCAAAGGCATACAAGTCAGAATCATACTTCATATCAATTCCCAAACGCAGCACACGTGATTACTCCTTATTATCCTTAATTCCCAATCGGTTTTACCATGTTTCCTTTCCTAACAACATTCTGACTTCACAATAATTTTACCAACGTTTAACAGCGAAAAATCCTAAGGTTTCAATCCCAAACAGAATCGGTTTTTTAATAACAAAAGGTATAAGGGATTTTATTCTATTTTCCATTCAAGTTACCTATGGTGTGCTAAGAGGGAACATATAGCAGTTGTCCTTTTAATTTTTCCAAAGAGTAACAACGAAAATTTCAACATACAGCATCGGTTTTCTATCATTTATTAGTGCCTAAAAATCACTCATTTAGATGACATTTTCCGTATGACAAAGGGGACAACAAAGCTTCAACGTGCTGTCAAAAAAATCCTAAGCGCATACCCATTTCACTAACACTATGGTGCGCTAAGGAGGGCTTAAAACATGTTGTAAATTCATTTTAGTTCATGTAAAACTCGATGCACAAAGGGGTCTAACCAACACAGTCCAACAATTTATAAAGGAAGTTACTTCCAAGTTCTAAAAACGGTCCTAAGTTTGCATGCATCAAAAGGGTTGGGTGTTCTCTACTAGACAGAAACGGAGAGGAGAATAACAACCAACAATCCTCCATGGAGTCATGCTAAAATCGAAACAACAAGAAAGAAAGGGAAACTTGTGATTCAAATCCTACCTCTTCGCACACGCACAAGCTCTCCAAAAGTAGATGAATAGAACAGCCACCAAAACAGTATTAGAACCTCACATCTCCGCTCTCTAACTTCGAAATAGCAGCTGCATGTAAGGGAAAGCTCTTGTAAAAAAATGAGAAAGGATATGAGTGAACAGAGAGATGAAGGAAATGCTTTGCCTCCTTGAATCCTAGCACACGTCGAACAAAGAAGGAAGAGGAAATGTGTTTAGAAATTTGGTTATCATTCAAGAAGCTCCACGGTTTGTAGCAAGGAAAGGAGAGGAGGATATGAAGTTTTTCTGAACGTTTTCACTCCTCTCACTCACGGTTTTCTTTTTGGAAAGGAATGGGAGATTAAGTGGCTGAGCTTGGTTCTGTCTTATCAAAATAATCTCTTCAACCTATAACTCTACAATCAGCGCATGGAGTGATGAAAATGGAGTTGGAAAGCTGATTTAAAAAGAACAACAAGAGTCAAAAAAATACTAGACTTATCTTCTCATCTCATGCGCACAAATGGGTGCCAAGTGGGTGAGACTTCTGCCCTATCACAAGACATGCAAACTGACCTCTCCTCTCACATTGGATGCATGCAAAAGGACGGACTAACATTGCCTAGTGGCACAAGCCATCATCTTGTCTTCTGCCCAATGCAGCGCTAGGAACAAGGGGGTGTAGGTTGGCTGAATTGTTTGCCATGTGTAGCTCTTTTGCCAATAGTGGACTGCCTTGTGGGATGCTTAGGATAAGGTTAGGATAAATACAAGGTTTAGGGCTGAACAAGACCCTCCCAAGGCATATGTGCCGCGGATCTACATAAGGTTTGGGTCCAAAATTACAAGTCCAATTGTTCTACTAATTTATGCACCAACCCACTAATTTATTAATTCCCATGTCTTTTAAGTACCATAGTTTTTTTTATATATTATAATCAAATTATTCATATACTTTTTACTACAAGTTTCAAATGTCTACCATAATTGTACATTAACATATAATTTAATTCCACTCTAGGGAAAATAGCTATACAATTCGCAGACAACACATACATTAACATATAATTCGAATTTAACACATGCTTACCTATTCCTCATAGCAATATATATATTTTCCTAATTACGTGGGATGTTACACATACCTATTTAGAGCAGAAAACACATAAGTGCTCCCCGGTGAAATAACACATCTCTTGACTGAAAAGACACATATTTTCCAAATTATTATTCATAATCATAATTAATTCACAAATGATGTTAACATATCT
The DNA here is from genome assembly GCA_032173675.1 of Gastrolobium villosum. NCBI lineage: Eukaryota > Viridiplantae > Streptophyta > Magnoliopsida > Fabales > Fabaceae > Gastrolobium > Gastrolobium villosum. The sequence goes on along the minus strand of JAVKPL010001177.1, from coordinate 151,702 downwards.
TTCACCAATATTATTATTTAACAAGTAGATCTTTCAATTACTAAAAAATGAAAGTAGTTTAATACAACAACAAAAAATGAAGGTAGTAGATATGTTTTAAGTTTTGACATATTAAATGTGTCAATTTCAGTTATGCTTATTTTTAAATTTTAATATATATATATATATATATATATATATATATATATATATATATATATATCAAATATTAAATGCATTATACTGATATTTTTCAAAGCATAAATTAAAATAAAAATGCATTCAAGAGAAAAATGATTTAAAATTATATAAGAAATATACATAATTAATTCAAGTCGAATAAAAAATTTAGAATTATGAAAAATATACATAATTAAATTAAGAAAAATTATATTTCAAATAAAAAACCAAAAATGACATGTGTTATTTTTCAAAAGAAAACATTATTTAAATACATTATAAATTTGGGAAATATTGTATATATTTATTTTTAGTTAACATATATTTTGAAATTTGTAAGTAAGTGTAACTCATCAATAAAAGAAACTGATTTGCTTTGTACATGATTTCTTCCTTGGCCAAAGCAATTCCTGAAATTCTTTAGGCCCAAAGGAAAATGTCACTCTTATAATGGGAGATTAGTCTCATCCTTCATCATAATAAAGAAGTAATATTTGAAGTCGTATTCCGATAACAAGATAATCGAAGGAGGTAAAAAAAGAAAAGAAAAGAAACTGGTTTGCGATAATTGACATTCATCAAAATTATTTAATGGTATGTCATCCCAGTATTTTAAGGTTTCGGATAACCTTTGTGTAGTTGCATTTTATCCAGTACATTCACTAATTGCACTTTTATCCCGAAAAATGACTTTATGCGCATAATTAGATTTTCTTCTAATTTTCCTCTTTCCAACATGATTCTCTAATTTTATAGGCTTAGGAGGTGTATATTTCACATAATTAACCCAAAATCGAGCAGTTTCTGCCAAATTATCATTTTACCCCTTGCAGGAATTTTATCTGAAATTCAAGATTTTCTCCCGATTAACCCTCTAAAACATGATCAAGCTCTTAATCCATTTATAATTTCAAAACTCTCAGGTTAAAGTTATTATTTTATATATACACGAAAGTCCATGAAGAACTAACAATGTTTTTTTCTTTTTGCTTAAACAAAAAAAAAAATGCCTGAAGCATATAATTCAGAATCTCAAGAGGTGTATTCCATAAAATTAAAGAGGCTCTTATATAGAGTAAAGCTTACGAATATGATACAATAAGATTGTCTTAGTGAATATATTAACAAACAATGATTTAAAAATGATTCCATAGGTCTGTATGTTTTTATTAAGAGATCATTATCAGGATTTAACATTACTGCAATATATGTTGATGATTTAAATATAGTTAGGACTCTATCTCGAAAAAAGACTATAAAAAATTAAAATAATGAATTTGAAATTAATGATCTTGAAACAACTAAATTGTCTTGGCACGAAGATCGAGAAGTTATGAATTTTCGTTTATTCATCAACTAAACTATATAGAGAATATGTTAAAATATTTTAACTTAGACAAAGCTTATCATCCATTGACTTCACAAATGGTTGTTTGATAACTTAATATCGAGAAATATTCTTTCTGTCCTCGAAAATATTATGAAGAAGTCCTTGGTCCTGAATTACCTTATCTAAATGCAATAAGGGCTTGAATGTATCTTGCTAATAATATATGATCTGATATATAACATTTTTTGTAAATTTGCTAGCAAGATATAGCCGTACTCCATCATAAAGGCATTGGAATGAAATAAAAACTTATATTTCACTATCTTCGCGGAACACATGATATAAGATTATTTTATCAAAAGAATTCAAAGTCTGAATTAATTGGGTATGCAAATGTTGGATATTTATCAGACACGCGTAAAATATGGTCAAAAAACAAACAGGATATGTATTCACATATGGCGATACTGCAGGTTTCTGGCTATCAACGGAACAGACTTTAATGGCAACATCTTCAAATCACTCAGAATTAATTGCACTATATGAAGCTGGTTGAGAATGTGTATGACTAAGATCAATGATTCAATATATACAAGAAGCATACAACCTAGTAATGATCAAGGGAAAATCAACATTACTTTATAAAGATAATGATGCATGTATTGCTCAAATAAGAGAATGTTACATCAAAGGAGATAAAACTAAGCATATTTCGCCAAAGTTTTTTCTTTCCACACATGATCTTCAAATGGATGGTGATATAGATGTTAATTAGATTCGTTTAATTGAAAATATTGCAGATTTCTTCACAAAGTCATTGGCTACTAAATCTTTTAAGCAGCTTGTACACAAGATTGATTTATGTTGTTTGAGCAATATTCGTTGATGTCAAGGAAAGTAAATTAATTACAAAAAAATGTACTCTTTTTCCTTCAATAAATTTTTATCCCATAAGATTTTTCTTAATAAGGTTTTAATGAGGTATATTCATAATATGTAATCGTAAAGGGGAAATGTTATAAAATACATATGTTTTACATGGTGGATGACTACATTTTTCTTTTTGAAAGTTGGATGACTATATTAATTGGGGATTATTAGACTTCGTGGTTATAACTTAGAGATTATGTGGTGCCATTGTATGCTATGGTTACAACCTTTAACATTTTTACACATTATATATATTTGTAACCTCTTTCATCCATGTTCTCAATATATAATGATGTCTTCTTGTGAATAATAGAGTAGAAGAGAAGAAATAAATTCCTGAAGAATTACTCTTTTGTTAATATATCTATTATGTTCTTAATTTCCTTCTAAATCTCTTTAATTTTCACTTGTGTTCTTGATCATTTATAATTCTTCCTTTTTTTCTCTTATTTTTATAACAAATATATAATATTATTACAACAATCTTCCAATGTTACCCGAACAAAAAGTCCAAATAAAACCTACTATAAAAAATAAGAAAATAAAATTGAGAGTCAGAATCAGCTTGCGTAAGTTGATTAGTTGATTCTTTTTTCTTTTTCTTTTTCCGGTAAACTGATTAGTTGATTCTAACATCAAATGAAATGCTCAAATGTTTCTATGGCTGGTTCTACGATCAACAGCATACGTGTTCAACAAGAAATAATAATTCTTATGTTAATATTAGGGGTAAAACTGGGCCGGACCGGCCCATTAGTGGCCTGGTCTGACTCAGCCTTTTTACTTGACAGACTGGGCTTGGGTTGGTGTAAATGCTTGATTACATAATTGGGCCCGGATTGTTATATATGAAGCCTGGCTCACGAGCCTCCAAGGCTGACCCATTTGTTTAATATAATAGAGTTACTCCTTATTTTATGTAGGAATAACTAACATCTCAGCACGTGAGATTGCCTATGTGAATCTATTAAAAGGTTTTTTGGTTTTTTTTGTTTCTATTCTTTATTCTTGTTTTTTTTTCTACATTTACAAATTATTTGTCAACTTATGTAACCTAGGAATTGTATTTGCATGGGAGAAAAGATGAAGATAAGTTTTTGGCTACTCTTGTAGTCATTATGATGTGTTGTATTCATGTAGTTATTTTAATTTACATAGTATGGATTGACTTCTTTAGTTATTGTTGTGATTCATGGTTCTGTTTGGATGTTAAAATTGTCATTTTATTTTAACACTAGAATTTGAGTATTTTGTGGAGTTGATTCATGGTCTACTTGGAAGTTAAAAATTAACAGGCCAACGGGCCGGGCCATTTGTTTTTTTCTAAATGGGCTAAGACAGACTAACAGTTAGACTCATACTATACTATTGTGTCGGGCCAAATTGAAATTTTTTGACACAGATTTGGGCTGTACGGGGTAAAGTTCGGCCCAGCCCAATCCACTTTCACCCCTAGTTAATATATTATATTTTAAGACGTTGAAATTATTATTTGATGTATGCATACAACTACGTTTAACGATACGGGTTTGATTTTAACTAATTTTAAAATTTTCATGTTATAATTTAATTATAAATTAAATGATAAAATCGATAGATTGAGTGTCAAAATACCTAACTCTCGTGCATTTATTACTTTTATTATTTACCTAAGATTATAGTCTTCATAAATTAATAATTTATATTATTTACTTTATATATTTTTTACTAGGTTTATCATATTTAACATAAAATCTATAATTTTAAAAACAATAATAAACTTTATTTTTGGAAAAATGCCAAAAATGGACTCATTAATATTGATATAATTTATATGATATTATACTTTTTGAAAAATAATATATAACCCGAATTACCGTTTTACGAATATGACATGGGGACCCGCAAGAATCAGAATGATATCTTATCCCAATCTGGCCGGTCGGGGAAACAGTCCAAAAACAAATAACAAAAAAGCAATGGCATGTTTTAATCACGACAGATACGAGGTCCATTTTGCTTAATATTGTTCTTTTGGTTTTAGCGATTTCTTTATGTAGGCCTTGTGTAAATCGTTCCTGATTATTTTTTGCACAAAAGTAAATTATATGATTATTTTTCTTCCTCTCATTATAAAATATAATAATTTTGATTAAAATAATATAATTTTAGAGAAATACTATACTTACAAATTAATAATTTTATAACAATCCCAAGAATAGCTCATTGTCAACTAAGCTCTCAAGGGTTTATTTGAATCATGGATTTAAAGTTGACTCAAGTAAATTTTTGAAAAATCTTTGAAGATCATTGGACGTGCCTCTCTCTTCGAATCGGGATTAATTTCATCATTCTTCCGGTAGCGAAGTTCAATGCACCTGTTATTCAACAAGGGATAGCTATAGGGACAAGGTGACCAGAGGAAGTTGAATGAGAATATCTCCAAGTTGTATAAAAAAAAATTATAATCTATTTTTTCACCGTTGATTTCCATCAATCGAGGATTATAATTCATTAAAAATTAAAAATTAATAATAAATATGACCCAATAATTTTAGGTAGTAAGAATAACGTCCCTCATAATTTTATATCTTTCAAAATTACAAACATCAATCCCATTTTATTATAGCAGTGACACATAATTACAAACCAACCTCAAATGGTAACATGGACAAGTGTCCCTTGCCACTCGTGATTGCTTCCTTAGCAATAATAGCACACAATCTTGATTTTATTTTTAGTTGCAACGGTTTCCTCCTTTGTGCTCGAAACCATTTTCTCACTATCTGCTCCTTGATGTCATTTTATGAAGTGTCAATTATTGTTTATTTTTAGTGTCGGTAGTGGCGAAAGTATGAAAACGATACATAGAAGCACATGTGAATTGATTTATTGTATTGAATCATCATTGTCCATACAAAAATGAATAATTTGATATGAAGATCTTCAAGAAAGCTTATCTAAAATATGCATATCTTATTTATCAAAAATAAAATAAAAACATGCATATCTTTCGTACTGTGTTCGAGGTCGCAGTGTGAGGTATGTATGTGTCGGCACTCTGCTTATCCTTGTCTGCAAAAAAAAATTTACACGAGAATAGTGAGGCTTTATTCTCTGTTAGGATTTAAAATTACTTAAAACCATATGGGCTTTGTTCTAACTTGAGCCCAACCATATCTCCAACAATCTTTTCATTATTCTTAGTACAAATTTTAGCACAAAACCCAATATTCTGTGACTCAAATGTCAGGGTTTTTTTCATCTCCATAACTAAAATATTTATCGTAGCGGAAGATGTGCATGACAATCATTCTATTCCTTAGTATTATTTCAGAAAAGAAATAATTCTTTTCTATTTCTATTTTTTGGAACAGTTTCTGAGAAGATACAGAATGTGTTTGATGACATGTTTTATTTTTATTCCGAGAATAAAAATTGTGTTTGATAACACAACAAATAATATAATAAAAATAATTCTTATTAAATAGAAACAGATTTTGGATCATCACTTTCTTTTCCATATGGTATGGTTGTGGTGATGGTGGCGGTGGGGGTGGGATGGTAGTGGCGGCAGTGACGTGGTGATGATAGTGGTGGTGGTTGTGACGACAGTGGCTGCAGCGATGGCGGTGGTAGTGGTGGGGATGGTGGTGGTGGAGGTGACGGCAATGGCTCTGATAATTGTGATGGGGATAGTGGTTGGTGGCATATGTGGTTGGTGGTGGCGACAATAGTAGCGGTGACATGGTAGTGGTGGTTGTGATGGCATCATGGAGGGGGTGGTGGCAATGGCAGCGACTGCGGCGGTGGCGGTGGTGGAAGGTGACAGTGGTGGCGGTGGTGGTGATGGTAGTGGCAGTGGTGGTTGTGGCGGGGGGTGTAATGGTAGCGATAGTGGTGGTGGTGATGGTAGTGGCTGTAACGATGGTGGTAGTGGTTGGTGGCGGCGGCGGTGTCGGTGGTGGCTGCAGCAATGATAGTGGTTGTGACAGTAGTGATGATGGTAGCGGTGACGTTGTGGTGGTGGTAGTGGTGACGATGGTGGTGGTGGCAGTGACTTGGTTATGGCGATGGTGGCGGTGGATGTCGTGGTTGCAATGATGGTGGTGGTGGTTGATGGCAGTAGTGGTGATGGTGGTGGTGACAGTGACGGTGATAGTGGTTGCAGCGGTGGTAGTTGTGGTGGTGGTGATGGTGGCATGGTGATAGTGATGGGTGGAGGTGGTGGTGATGGTGTCAGTGACATCGTGGTGATAAGGGATGGCCGCACTAGTGGTACGGCGGCGACGACGATGGTGGCGGTGGTCGTGTTGAGATGATGGTGGTGGTGGTGATGATGGTAGAGATGGAGAGTGATTAAGAGAGAGAAGGGTTTCTCATTTTGTGCCTTGCAACAGAAAAGTAGAAATTTTCTGATTCTTTTTTCTGTTCCCGAGCACAAAAATTAATCTGGTTCATCCCGGGAATAAAAAAATAAACCGATTTTACCAAACGAGTTTTATATCCATTTCTGTTCTTGGGAACATAAATTAAAAAATAAAAATAATTCTGGGAAGGTCGTCATGTGTACCCAAAATGACTCGAAAATAAAGCTCTTGAGAGATACATTCATCAATTATTCAGGCTTGAGAGCCGATGGGTTTTTTGCTCAGCTACTCATATTAGGCTTAAGTTTAGGACAAAACCATGCTCTGAATATTTAATCCAAAACCATAAGATTATAAGAGGGAGATTATTAGAGTTTTAAGGAATCATATGTGAGCAAAAAATAATATAAGAGTTATATTTATAAAATTTTTTTTATAAATTGTGTTGAAATATACTATTCCTAGTACAAAGTATAGTTTGTAAAAACTTATAAATAAAAAATTTATAAATATAATTTGGAAATAACATCTATCATTTTAAATGATATAATCTTATATCATTTTAGATCTTAACCGTTGATTTCTGTCCATCAACGGTTATAATCTATTGGGTCAAACTTAATGGGCCAAATTTATTATTAATTAATTAATAATTTTGATCCAATAAATTATAACCGTTGATGGATGGAAATCAACAGTAGGATCTAAAATGATATAAGGTTATATCCTTTAAAGGATAAATATTTTTCCCTCTAAAAAAATAAAAAGTAAAACAGACATTCAGCGAATGAAAGTTTTTTATATGAAGTAATATTATATGAAATTTGCCACTTTAAATTGGGAGGTATTTAGTAGGCCTACTATGGGTCAGCTATCTCGTCTCAATTCTGATATATAGTCGGAATTTAGTTGGTTTTTACTAAGAATTAAATAAACGGGTACAAAGGGTACAGAAACCACCGATTGGAAACGATGACCGAAAAGTTAAGGCTCTCTTTCATTCTTGTTTTTAAAAATAATTTTTTAGTTTTCAGAACAAAAAAATAAAAAAAATTCGTTTGGTAAGATCTATTTTGTAAAAAATGTTTTGAAAATTGTAACTGTTTTTTGTTTTTAGAATCAGATTTAGAGAACATGTTTGAGTTGTTTTGTTTTCTGTTTTGATTTTTAACTTTCAAAACAAAAAAACACAGAAAATAACTATTTCCATAATTATTCTACAAAAACGGTTCTAAGAACAAACAAAACACAATGAAAGAGACCCTAAGTGTTTGCAATTAATTGGATACGAGTTTACTGTATGAGGTAGTAAATTAATAATGTGCGGGCATCCGGAAAAAAAATTTCAATGCATGCCTGACCCAAAAATTAAATTGTGATGGGCTTCAGGCCCGAAATTTTTTTCCAATGGACGTATAGGGCCAAAAAGTTTATTGCAGTGTACCCTTTGGGCCCGAATTTGATGTTTAATTGTTTCTGTTTTGTTTTCGGGTGAGCCCTGAATTATGATGAGTGTGTGGGCCCAGACATTTTTTTTGATAACATGGGCCCAGACATTTAATTGCACCGGGCAACTGAGCTTGAAAAATTAATTATAATGAATGCGAAGCCGATGCTTATGTTTTGTGTTCAATAGGAAAAGAAGTGAGTTTTCTTTATTGGATTACACTGTTATTGCTCTTGAGCCGTTTCATATAAAAGGCACAAAATACACACTCGCCTTAAATTACACTAGAAACTCCACACTTTACAAAATGAATATATGATTTTTATTTTGGTGGTCTAATCACTAATGTTTGTAAAAAGTTAAACCATTGTGAGGTATTTAATAGGTTTATGTTGAGTTAGCTATCTAGTCTCAACTATGTGATATATGGTTATAAGTTCTTGACCAAGAAGCATTTGGATCAACTGCTGAGGGGTTATTCCAGTGTGGTCTCGAGTTTGAATCTTTGTAAACGCAATTATGTTAAAACTCTCAAATTAGACTAGTCGAGTAAATGTTCAGGCCTCTTGGGCTAATTGCTTCTAACTATGAATCGCTTAGTGAGCCTCAAATTTCTCTAAAATATGGACAATGTACTTGTTTCTTTTGGGATATAGATAGGCAGACGGTATGTCTTAGAACGGAATGGAGAAAAGTTATAAGTATGGTGGAGGGTTAGACCCGTGGTTATTCCTATGTTCCAGATGGTCCCTTTTTAGTCCTTTTCCCCTCACTTCTTCTTGTCCCTTTCTTTTTCACTTTCATTTATTTATATATACATATATATATATATATATATATATATATTTATTATTATTTTTATTTTTATTTTTATTTTATTTTTTCAACAATTTTATATATTTCATATGGGTTCATCTACCACCGACCCCAATTAATTTGGGATAAAGGTGATGTTGATGTTGATGTTGATGTACTTGTTTCAATCTGAGACGTGTTTTTATTTATCATTTATTGTAAGTTTTGAGGGCAAGTTATTTGTTTGTTAAGAGAACAAGAATTGTCACGTTCCAACGCAAGCTTAATAATAACTTTTATTATTTTTAAAAGGAAAAAATTAAAAAATTCTTATAATTTTTTTTTGAGTCACTTATTCACTTATATTTTTTTAATTATTTAATTCCTTATGATTTTTTCTATTCAAGTTCATCTTTTTTTTTTATAAAAGCCCAGAAAAACTAAACAATCAGATTATGCATGTTAAAACACATTTGCTCCATCAACATATTGGAGCTTAAAACAAACCAAGAAGGCAAAATATTAACAGGGGAGAGGAATAAATCATCAACTCTTCACCCTTAAGACTAAATCCTAATTTAGCTAAGCAATCTGCACAATCATTGAAATCTCTTGGGATGAACTCCAAATGAAGATGGTCAATCTCTTGAGCAGTTTTCCTGATCTTGCATAACAGAGATGAAAAACCACAATTCTCATAATCCTCCTCTAAGCAAAGAAGAGCCTCTTTGCTATCACAACCAATCCAAACCTTAGTGTAGTTCAAGTCACCAGCCATCTTGAGGCCATGAAATAAGCCCCATAACTCAGCTTCCAAAACAGTACATTTACCTATATTGAAGGAAAAATCACCTATCCACTCTCCACTAGAGGGAAAATTTTAATACGTTCCCGTCCCTTCGTGGTCCTTCCATTCACGGAGTGACACGTGTATTTTTTTTTCTTTTTTTCTTTTCTCTTTCATCTCTCCTTAATGTCTCTCTCACTCTCTCTCCTTTACCCCACCCAATCCCATATGCACCGGGTGCACTAAATATAATCTCCCACTAGAGGAACAAATAAAACCTCCACCGGCTCCTATACTAGTAGCTAAATTATAAGCACCATCAACAAAAAAATTTACTATTCAAGTTCATCCTTAACACTATTAAAAATTTGGGAGAAGTTATACTTACTACCTAATTTTCTTACTACCTCTTACTACCAAATCTTAACCGTTGATTTCTGTCAATCTAACGGTTGTATTTTATGGGGTCATACTTATTAATTAATTAGTATTTTACAATAAATTATAACCGTTAGATTGACTGAAATCAACAGTTAAGATTTGGTAGTAAGAGGTAGTAAGAAAATTATGTAGTAAGTATAATATTTCCCTAAAAACTTAGCTAATCAGTTTATTTTACTTTTCTAAAGAAAAAGAATGAGAACAAAAAAATTAAAAATAGAAGAAAAAATAAAGTCAAATATATTTGAAACTTACAACACTAACAAAAATAGACTAAAAGAAAAAAAAATAGAAAAAATAGACCAAATGATGTAAATATTCATATGGGAAATTTGGTGGAGAAATTTCGTAAACATTTATATGGGCACTTGTATATTGATGTTAAAAGAGGGAAAGTGTCTCCTTTTCGATCGGGGGATTAGTCTCATCCTTCCTCCGGTAGCGAAGCTCAATGCACCCGCTGTTCCAATGAGGGGCTAGCCTACAGGGCCGTACCCCGAGGGCAAGGTGACTGGAGGAGGTTGAATGGGGATACCTCCGGGTTATACAAAAAAGGAAAAAAAAATGTTAAAAGAGTTTTAATTTTTTCTCTTTTTGTGCAAGTTGTGAAACTTCATAAGATCCTTTTATTGTGAAAAGTAATATGACGACATGTCTATTTATCTCATTTTACTTGTGAAATTTTTGATAAATAACCTACTTTTTCTGCAATAATTTGATGAAATTTGCATAAACTTTTATGTCTATTATCTTCATGTTTATTATCTTATAAGTTCAACAACTTTCAAATTCCTATTTGAAACGACAAGTTGAATTGGAATGAGGAACTCATTGGGGGTTGGGTTGCATTTTTTTCCTTCTATTTTCATTTTTTTCAATTTTAGTATTTTCTTTCAACGTTGTTAGTCTTCAATATATTTGATCTTATTTTTTCTTATTTCTCCTCAATTTTTTTTCTTTTAATCAGGGTCAAATAGATAGATTATTTAAATCTCTAATAACGTTAAGGAAGAACTAGATAGAAAAAATAAGAGAAGATTAAGTGATTAAAAAAGTATTGGGGTAAGTGATTCAAAAGGAAACCATAGAAGGTTTTTGAACTTTTCCTTTCTTGAAATTGTCAAATATAATTTTAATTTATAATGAGTAATTCAATCTCAACCTCATTTATTTCTTTAAAACTACTCTGTTAAATATAAGTCAATCACATATTTAACTATTTAAACTAATAAACTCATGGGATTTTGCCCGTTTAATTTATGATTCTATTTTTAAAACATTACCCGCGCTCATTACAAAGAAGAAAAATGTTGATAATATATATTTTTACACTCTTTTTTAACATTTTTTTATTATTGAATAAAATTTCATCTTCACTAATAAAGAGTGAACTCATGTTATCTATTGGAGCTATATAACTTTTATCCAATAATAAAAAGTATTACAAGAAATGTAAAAAAGTATATTATTATTATTATTATTCCTCTCGTGGAAAATCATCACATCACAACACGGATAATTATATACATACATACATATCTGATATCTATACCCTTGGAATAGATAAGAGAACATAAGGGATCCAACAAGGCAACAACTTCAACTGTGCCAACTGAATATATATATCAATGAGAAACTCAATTGTCCAAAGTCCAAACCTTAAAATTTTTAAAATTATTCCAAATTCGATATCTCCGATATGAAGAAAAAATAGTTGGATCGAGTTACGTTCTTGTGGACCGAGTGGTGTTGGGCTGATCATTTAAATAGCAATGTATCGATTGGGCCCATGGTGGTAGCGGTGGAGCCCATTAATATTCCCTCCTTTACTGTTTGTGAGTTTTGATTTCCCTCCATTCGAAGCGAAAGCGATGGAAGGTGTGGACGGTAACAGCGAATTGGAAATCGACTCGGAAACGAAGCTTTTGAGAGATAGATTCAGGCTCTCCGCAATCTCTATCGCCGAATCTGAAGGTTCAATTCTTCTTCTCACTCACTCACTCACCTTTGGTGATTTCACTTTTTTTATTCGATAAAATCATAGGAAATTTAAGTTCCTAATTCTCGTGCTCGCTTATGCATTTGCTCAGCAAACAAAAACGGCGTGCAAGTATCAAAAGTCGTAGTCGCTTGCGTTGCTGATTTGGCCTTCAAGTATACGGGTAAATATCACTTTCATTTTACTGCATAATCCTTTTTTTGCTTGTACCTTAAGATTTGAGATCAATCACAGCAAATGGAGACGCCGCATATTAAGAATAGTTTGATTACACAACGAGTGTATCAGTATAGTGTATGTATCTTGTTTCCGCAATTCTTGAATAGAATAACAGTGTCATATACATAATTAGGTAATTATTTAATATAAACATGGATATATGCCGCAAACATATTTAGATTTATCTTAGATTCATACAGTTGGAGGTGATCAATAGTTCAATACAGAACATATTATGAAAGGCTTCTACGGAGTGTGGAATTATGTGCTTTGTGTTTAATAATTGTTGATTTTTAGGTAATCTATATTGTTTATAGCAGGTATATCATATATGCTTCCCTTTAATAGAGAAAATATTGAGTTCACTTGTAGATATGTATTAGCCTAATGTTCCTGGACCCTGGTAAATCCATTTACTTAAATGCCGATCACAGATATTGGCTTTAATTTACTTGCGTTACTGAGCGGTTTGGGATCATATTATGAATTTCTATTTGCCTGAAAAGCCATCTTTAGACTTGTTATGGGTAGGTCTTACCTTGCATTCGAATTGAGGTGCCAAGGTTCCCCTTCTATTCAAGGATACGTATTGTTGAATATTTCTGACTTAATAATTGGCCGGCAATGTTATTGTTCACTGATTGATATAACGAAATTCAACCGTTTTTTGTGAGCAGAGAAGCTGGCTAAGGATCTTCAGTTATTTGCACAGCATGCAAATCGTAAATCTGTTAATGTGGATGATGTCATACTTTCTGGTCAGTTTCTTCATCTTTGTCTGCTTTTCAGGGATGGTGTGAATTTACATATCTTTTGGTAGATGCTCCATTCTTTAATCTTCTGTCTTTTGGTTTCAGCACATCGAAATGAAAATCTATCTGGCTTCTTGAGGACCTTCTCCAATGATTTAAAAGCAAAAGATCCTCAATCTGACAAGAAGCGAAAAAAAAGAATGACAATACAACCATGAAGTGCATATGCCTGATACTCGTTTATGGTCCTATGAACATATCTTGGTATGCTTGTAAACTTTTGCCACCAAATTTTAGATTATTTTTTTCTGTTGGTAGTTTACGGAGTTACTTTTTCTTCTTCCTGCCCTCTCCCCTCTCTTTTCCTTTTCCCTTTTTTCATGTTCTTGGACTTATTAGCTAGTACCGGAAGCTATTACTCCATCTTTATCATTTATGTAGGAATAGGATGCCCTAGAACTTAATACCATCCACTACTTTAAGGTGTAGCCTCTGCCAGGCAAGGTAGTGTGCGGGCTCAAGATATAATTGTATATAAATACTCGAATTCAAACTGAACTTATTGTAATGCCTACAATTTTTGTGCCTGTCAATCTTAATTTTCATGGACCGTGGATGGCGCTGACAAGCATATATTTAGGTAGTAGTATTATATTATGGCAACAATTTTAGGATATAATCTAAAGTGAGGAGTGCGCACAAAAGTTATCTTTGGAGGACAGATGCAAGCAGCGAGACAAGATAGCTAAGTCACAAAACATGACTCGCCGAGTTAGAATATTACATATTTGTAGTTTGTTATAAATCATAAAATTTATAAGATTATATTACATGGGAAGGTTATGTTTATAATCAATTTTCATTTACAATTTCTTACTGTTATATTTTAATCGTTGATTTTCGCCGATCAATGGTTATTATTTTCGTAAATTAAATTTATTAATTAATTATTAATTTTTAATAAATGATAACTGTTTATTGACGAGAATTAACGGTTAAAATATGGTTATAAGATATTGTAAACGAAAATAAATTGTAAGTATAACTTTCTTCTGTATTATATAGTGATTGAGTCTTATGTCATTAAATGAGATTAATTGCATGAGAAATCATCTTTTCATTTTACATGAGAAAATCATTTTCTCAAGACTCAGAATACAAGTAGAGTTCATATGATAGTGGAGAGACAAAAAAAATTCAAGGTGAGACCCACCTTAAATTGTATTTGTAAGAACAAAAGATTTTCTTATGTAAAATGAGAAAATCATTCCTTTAATTGTATAGATAAATTGATGGGCAAAATGACTCAAGTAATGCATTTTTTAAAAATTATATTCAAATAAGAGTTTAAAATTTCTAAAATTACCTTAGATAACTTTATCTAATAACTCATGTGGAGGAGAAAAAAAAAATCAACATCATATACTTTTATATGTACATTTTAATAAATATTAGATAAAATTATATAAAATAACATTATAAATTTTACACCTACTCAATTTAGAAACTTATCAAAGCAATGGAATGAGTTCCGCGTGGGAAAGAACAAAACTTGCAGAATTCAACCACCGACAAATGTTCACAAGTTTATAGGGTTTATTTTGAACAAAGATTAACCACGGTTAAATTGTGACAAATAAATCATAGCTTAGTTGTTTCTCTGACTTGTTAGTGTTTGATGTGTGGCTCAATTCAACAAGTCTCGCACCTCTCTCATGCGAAACTCATTGTATATTTTAATAATAAGTTTGTAAATTGCATTATTCCAATAATTTTTTTTAATAAAAAATGCATTACGTTAGTCATTTTGCCTAAATTCATGCAAATAAACTCTAAAAAAAAAATCTTTTGTATTAGTAAAGCATTATTTGTGTACTAAACTAAGCCACTTTAAGTTAATTTTTATCTCCTTTTCAATAGTCGTTACTTTAATTAACTTCTTTTTTTAGTAAATTGTTTTTTGTTTTTTTATATCCAATCAGTTTATATGTTACTTTATCTTTAGTTTTGGATATACTTGTTAAATACGTTCAAATTGAGTTTGTTTCTAACTAAAGTCAATAATTGATTTGTTAATTCAATGAATTAAAAATAATATACTCAACATTAAATAAAAATAAACACACTCTTAAATATTTTAAATATTTTAGTTCTTAACTTGTGGAAACTACTTATGGGAGAGTAAGGAATATTCTTACTACCAAAATCTTCTACTATCAACTTATTACCTATCTAATCACCATTGGATCAACATTTTCTCTTTTTTTAAAATTTTTTTAATATTTTTTCTCTTTGATTCAATGGTAATTAGATTGGTAATAAATTAGTAGTAGAAAATTTTGATGGTAAAAATGTCGAGTCTTTAACCTCTTTTAAGACGCAGTGGACCTTTGTCCTACAGTTATACTTCATGACAAAGAGCGGGAAAGTTTTCATGTTTTAGGTAAGGCATTGGCATTGCGCGCAGCTCAAGGTGTGAAAGATAAGAATCTTGAAATTTGAACACTGCAGTGTGACACACTCAACCATACATTGGACACAGTGAAACAGACACATGGAACAACCGTGTTTGGTTGCTTTTAAAACTCAAGACAGAGAATGATGAAAATCTGTACTTTTGGCAGTTTCTGATCTTATAAAGGTTAGTAAAAAAAATAAAGACCTTATAAAGAAAACCAACTCTCTATAGAATATAGTTTTATTTGGTAAGGAGAAGAGTAAAATATTATAAAGTATACATGTAGTGTATATTAAATATATAATCGGAGCCAATACTCTCCAAAACAAGTTTCAATTTCAAAACCGTTTTCCACTTCTCACTTCTCAATCGTCATCACTGGTCAGTTACCAGAATAATTTTTTAGTAATTACATTATTTTTTTTCACCAGAAATTTTTTTTTCTTATTTTTAAATTAAAAATTTAAGATTCACCCATTATTAAAAAAAGTTAATCATGTCATCAATATAGATAATAAAAATTTCTAGTGCATTCGTATAAAAGTGAGTGAAATTCATTATATTTCATTAATTTATTTTCTTTTTTATTAAAATAGAATTGACTTGTTTTTATGTGAGTTTGATAAAAAAAATTGTAGTGAAAGTATAAATATTTTTCTAGTAATATTTCATTAGATAAAATATCCTGATAAATTTAATTATAACTTTAATTATACTTAGTTTATTTATATTAAAATATTTAAATATATGTAAGAGCTGAGTAAATCTATTAAAATGTTAGATCAGTAAAGTGTAACCAAGCATATATAAATCGTTAGAGACTATCCAGCACCGATACTGGTACAGGACACATGACATGATACGATACGATACTCTACCATGTTAACTCTAAAAAATGTTAGATTTCGACACGTCAGGACATGTTTTTATATTAAATAATATTTTTAATTTATGTAGTGTGTATTATATTTAATGTTCAATAATTTAACAAAAAAATGAAATTAAACTTACAATATTCATCAATTTTGCAAAGAAACATAAGATACCACAAATATTTATATTAAACTTAATAAAATAGTAATTGTAATCCAATGAATCTAATAGTTGGAAATAAAAACTCAATGCAATGCAACCTTTAAACCTTTTTATGAATTTCCTATGACGTGTGTTGGAGTGTCGGGGAGTGTCAGAATGTCGGAGAGTGTTAAGAAGTGTCGGACACGACACACCAAGATTTTTGAAGTGTCGATGCTTCATAGATTAGAGATATCACTAATTTGTATTAATAACCAAACGGTTGCCTGATGGAAAAAAAAATTAATTTTTCCATTTGAAAATATTTGGTTGTAAACGAAATATTCCAAAATTGTATCCACAAAAAAATAAAAAAAAAAAAAATCCAAAATGAAACATAACAGAAAAGATAAAATGTACAACTAGGGCAATCAGATTCCCTGACTCTGGAAATAAAATACCACAAATTAAATGCACTGCAATTGACATTGATGATAAATTAATAACCATAACTCGTAAGATTTGGATTGCGTGCACTGTTAGAGGGGGGAAAGAGAGAAGGACTTACAGAACTTATTTATTCTTTCTTTTCTGTAATTGCATCTTTACATATTGCAAGTTGATAATATTATTTTATTTTAACATAAATGCATAATAACTGCGTTTTTATCCGGAAAAAATATAATACATTATAACATAAGAAAAAGTTATTCTCATATTACATGAGATAAGTTTTCTCTTCTACACGTCCTTCGATAATTATGTCATTTTTTTATTTTCTTTTCTTAATATTTTTTCAGGTGGTGAAGTCCACGATAACATGAGATAACTTATCTTCTTTAACATGAGATTAATAAATTCCTATAATATTATATAATGAATCGAAACACTAAGAAAGACCTTCGGGTCAGTAGTGTTTATGTGTAGTGGAGATTGATAACACTATTTGAGAAGTAAGAACTTCAAAAAATAATTAATGAGAATCATGCCATGAAAAATTGAAAATTGTACATACAAAATATTTTCTAAATTCTGATTTTATAATATTCTATGTTTAAATGTGAATAATTAATCATCATTTTTGTGAGTTGGTAATATATTATTTTATTACAATTTAAAAAATATAAAAGTAATGTTATACTTATTCGGCCGGGTCGACCCGGGAACCGGTAAACCGATCATATAACCGGTCCGGTTGAAGCAATGGACCGATCATGCATCAGAACCGGTGTGACCCGTCCGACCCGGCCTGTTTTTATGAAAACCGGTGACCCAACCTGATCACAAAAAAAATTTCAAAAAAAATCATAACGGGCATTTTTGAATATTTTTTTACTTATTGACTTATATAATTTATGTATTTACAATACTAATATTATCTCAATTATGCACTATGCAAAAAAATTGATTTGATTTATAGTTAGAGATGTCATTTTCTGAACCTAAAGCCCCTTATCACGATCATTATATTTTTGTTTGATCCTTTATTGGATAATAACATGTGATTTATTATTTTTTATATTAAAATATTTGAAATTTTAATCATTTTTTATATATATTTGAGTATGTTGATAATTTTTTAATATAAGTTATAAAGTTATATATAATGACCGGGTATGCGGTTGAACCAGAGACCCACTGGTTGAACCAGTGACCCAGTACCTCGACCGGGTCAATGACCGGGCCGATTTTAATAACATTGATTCAAAGTGTTTCGAGGAGAAAAACAAATCCACAACTATTTTTTATTAATATAAAATGTTACTGTTCCAAGTTCATAACTCGGATAGGCCTAGTTAGTCTTAAACTTGTGGTGGCCCAATGTTCTTTTGCCCAGATATCATAAGTCAATAAAGCAGGAACCCGTCTTCTTGGGACCCAAAACTAGAGCCCAAATCGTGGGCTTCAATCCACGATCCTTTCCCACTTTATAGTGATAAGACCACGATTAATATAACTATCAGGTCAATAAACGCCCCATATCCATTTATAATAATAACTGTTAATATAATATGTAAAAGGTTGGGATAATTTTACAAAGGGATTAAGTTCAGATTAACCAAAAATTGATTCTACCATTAATATTCATCATAACATTTGGTGTCGTCTGTGGGAACTGTAAAATTCTATCCCTGCCATTGATAATGGCTAGCAATAACAATCACCAACAAAGAATTGAAAATGGACCACTCTTAGCGGAGAAGGAGGAAAATTCTTTCCAATCTAATGCTAGGAGTCGTTCTCTTAACACTATTGGACAAACATTGCTCCAGTTGGCAGAAGATATCAGGAACAGTCATCATAATGAAAGAATAAGAAGGAGACGTCACTCTTTAGAAAGACCACAGCTTGAGGGCATGCATCAATAGGAGAATCGCATAGGAGGTTCATAATCCCCTGCTCCCAGTTATATTCCCTTTTTCTCATCCTCAGAGACAATAGGGTATATGGCAAGAGGATAATCATCGAAACCGTCACTCAGGGGAGTCAAGTAGTCCACCAGAAAGGCGGGATAAAAGGAGTAGAGGACGGTAAGTTAGCCGGAGAAATCAAGAGCGAGTACATTCGCGAGTTGGAGAGGAATGTGTATTACCAAGAAAGAAGGGAGAATATTGAAAGAGAAGGTAGGAGTATAGAGTACGAGCATCATCTTGCTCGGCAAAAAGAAGATCAATATGACCTTCACGGGCATCAAGATGCTCATCGGGAGAACTAGTATGAATTTGGTCGTCAGCATTATTCTCGCCAAGAGAAGGACCGGTGCAATATTCAGGGGCATCAATATGCTTATCAAAAGGATCAACAATTGGAGGTTGGCAGGTTCCATCATGCCCATCAAGAAGAGTATCAGTACGATGTTGATGAGTATCATCATGCTCGTAACAAGGAGAATCAAGGGGATTACAAAGGTTATCATCAGCAGGGTAACTAGTATAATGGAGGTGAGTATTATAATGCTCGACATATGAAAATTCAGCAGTATCAACATACTAAGCACAGATTCCAGGGTGCATATCAGGGTTTACCTCCTCATAATGGATTGCAGGTGTTATACCCAGGGCCAGCAGGGTTATGTCCTAGGAACCCGCATACAATGGGGCCATAATATCAACCTTTACAGTCACAGGTATGAGCTAGGCCGACTAATCCATAATGGCTTCGTCAGGGAGGTTAAGGGCAAAACTAAGTCTGGGGTGGTTCAGACAACCAAATGATTTGAAAGCGTTTGATGGGAGTTCAGATCCCCGAGAGTTTATTATTGTCTTCCGAGTAGCGATGTCACTTTGTGAAGAAACATATTCGTTGTTATCTAGGAATTTTCCGATTTTCTAAGAAAGCAAGCTTTAAAATGGTTTACCACATTACCGGATAATTCCATTGATAGTTGGGCCGAGTTAGCATTACGATTTACTCAGCAGTTTGCATATTGTGGACCACAGCCAAAAATACTTATAACTTGTGCGAAGTAAGGAAAAAACTGGGGAGAAGTTAAGGGAGTATTACGAGCACTTTCAATCCAAAGCAAGATAAGGTAGTGCTTTGGGAAGTCAAACGTACTTGTTGCTATTTACTATCGGGTTACAATCGACTAGGCGAACTCTATGGGCGAAAGAGGCCTGCCAAAAAAGAAGAGTTGTTAGAAAAAATTTAGAAGTATATTAATTTAAAAGGATTTCGAGCATCCTAAAAGGAGATTGAACGAGATTTGCGAGAAGCCACACAAAATAGAAGGGTACATAGACCTGTTAGTAGGGGAAAATGGAGGAAATGAGACCTCGATTAGTAGGAGAAAGGTTTAGAGAGGGATTTAAAGGGGAATTTACCCCTTTAAATTTTCTTGGGGCACAAATTGTGAAGGAAGTGATGAACATGGAGATGAGAAGTTTCCCAAGGCCGCCAACTATTAGGTCGACGTATGCACAGGCCGATAGATCCAAATGGTGTGAGTTTCGCAGAGGTTATGGGCACTTCACGCACGACTACTTTAATTTGCGCAACACTATTGAACGATTGATTTGTGAGTGAAAGCTTCAAAAGTGTGTGAGAAAAGGAGGACTAGGTGGTTGTAAAGAAGGAGAAGTTAGACCTAGAAGGCAAGATAGAAGTCGTAGTCCGCCTGGCGAAAGATGAAAAGGTGGCAAACAAAGACCAGAAGATGGAGGCACGGTTACCCTCATCCAATCATGTCCAAGTCAGGCATATCTGCACTATAGCCGGAGGACAAGCTGGTGGAGGAGAATCAAGTAATGTTCAAAAGAAACATTTGAAAATTTGTATGGAGATTTCAGAGAAACCTCGCTTTAAAGAAGAAAACGGGCAAGCAGATGATTTTTGATGATTTAGATGATGAAGTTTTGGATTCGGAACATGATGACCATTAGTCATTTCCGGGCTCTTAGCAAATTATCGGGTAAATAAAATGTTAGTGGATCCAAGAAGTTAGGTGAATATTATTTTTTGGGATGTGTTCAGACAATTGGACTTGGACTATGGTCAGTTAGAGCCTTATGGAGCAGACTTGTTGGCATCCATGGGAGATAAGATTAAGCCATTGAGATATATTACTTCAAGATTGACACTAGGAAAAACACCTACTTATAAAATGGTGTCTTTGTCATTGGCTGTGGTGGATCTCACATCTGCTTACAATGTTATTCTCGGCAGACCATTCATGAAAATGTTTAAGATATTCTTATCTATAGATCAGTTGGGTATGAAGTTGGTAGTGAAAAATGGGAATGCGGCCACAGTGAAGGCGAATTAAGTTATAGCTCAAAGTTTTTATAATATAAGTTTGAGAGTTCCTCAAAAAAGTAGAAAAGAAGAAAATAAAGAAGGAAATTAAGCAGGAATGGATCAAGGCAAAGAAAGATGAAGAAGGAAAAGAAATAGAGGTAAGCAAGGAATCTCAACTGATACTAGTAGGCTTTGATCCCCGAGTTGAAAGTAAAAGAGAAAGGCCGGAACCCATGGGAATAATGATTGAATTCCAACTCGGATTATCATCCTAACAAATTACAAAGATGGGTTCTGACTTGGGAAAAGAAGTGGTTAGCGAGTTAAGAAAGTTATTAATGAAGAATACAGATTTGTTTGCTTGGAAGCCATCGGATATGGCTGGAATAGATCCGCCATTTTCATATCACAGTTTGTCGATAATACCAAATTCTAAGCTTGTTGCCTAGAAAAGAGGAATTTTTGCCACGAAAGGAGGAAGGCAATTAAAAAAAAGATTAATGAATTGTTAGAAGCTTGTTTCATACGCGAAATAGAATATGCAACGTGGCTGGCGAACCCGATGTTGATAAAGAAGCCGGATGGGAACTGGAGAATGTGTACAGATTATACATACTTGAACAAATTTTATCCCAAAGATCCTTTTACTCTCCCAAGTATTGATCACCTAATAGACAGGCTTCCAGCTACACAATTCTTTCTTTTCTGGATGCTTACTCGGGCTATAATCAAATACCTTTACTAAAAGAAGATCAAGAAAAAAACAACTTTTATAACGGATGATGTAGTTTACTGTTATAATGTGATGCCTTTTGGCTTGAAGAATGCAGGAGCCACTTATAGGAGAATGATGACAAAAGTGTTTAAAGAGAAGATGTTAAGAATGTTAGAAATATATATGGATGGTATGATTGTAAGTGTAACAGCCCGTGTTAACCCGGATTGTTAACACACTATCGTATTAAGCCACGCTTAATTAAAATGCGGAATAACTTTTTCTTTAATTCAATTATGACGTCATTAACTTAACCAACTTGATTACTTAATCATTTTCATAAAAATACTGCCTGTATGTAAATTGCAAGACAACTAACTGAATACCTCGTACATAAATATAAGGTGTGTATCTAAAGCCACAGGTCTACACAAGTAGCCTGGGTCAAAATCCTGGTACTTTAATTACAACATTACCAAAAGACAATAGTCAAACCATGTGGCATGGACAAACCCCATGCTCACCAAATAAGGCGACAATGCCCAATAACAGTCTCAACATAAACTTAGCATAATTAAAGCAGAAAACATAAACAACAGTAGAAATAGCATAACAGCAGTCAGCATATCATCAATCAGCTCAACTCTGGCCTCCTGCCACCTGAGCCCTCAACATTACCTGATCCTGAAATAAGCGTCCCCAAACGTGGGGTGAGATCTCTAACAAGAAATCTCAGTAAGACAAGGGGTCCTCAAGGAGTCTCCACCCCAAGCTCACTTACATGTGTAATATAAGTTCAAAAACAGTATTACAGTATAAGTTCTAAAATCATGCGATGCAGCAATTGATCATGTCATGTGTGCTTTCAAATCTACTGGCCAGAGAAATGTAGGAATACGTCTATGCCTACATGAGTACATGGATACTACCTGCACCTCACCCACATGCTTCTCCATCTTGTATGTACTACATACTCAGGATTGCCGTCTAGGTGGACACCACATGCATATCATAATGCTCATTACATATAAACAGCTCAACAGCATTTCCAAAATAATCAAAGCATGTAACACAGCATGCATAAACCCATCCCCATGGGACATGGTGGAACATCAAAATGGCTAAACCGAGGACACGAAAGCTTACCTTGCAAGCTAGCTATCCAAGCCAAGAGTCCAACCACTCACAAGTCCACAAACAGCAGTATCACAATCTGATATGGACCAATAATACATCAATATTAATGTACAACAAGCATACAACTTAAAGATTACGCCTTTCCTTTACGTTTTACGTCTCAAGGCTTCCAACAAAGCCATAAGCCCTTAACCATATGATTCTGACTTAGTTCATTTATTACAGAAGTTCAACTTCCTTAAACTAGGGTCCACACACACCCAATAGTTTACTGTTCATACAGTAAAGCTACTGTCTGCGCAGAACCCAGGATATCCGGATATCAGAAGGGGCATATCCGGATATGCCATATCCGGATATCACACTGGACATATCCGGATATGTCATATCCGGATACCCAGATCCCATATCCGGATATCAATATCCGGATACCACATCCGGATACTGATATCCGGATATCTGTTCGACAAATATCCGGATATCTCACGACATAATGCAGTTTCCGCATTTCGTGAATATCCGCCCCAAAGATTCAACTTTTAACACATGGACACATTAAAGCATGCATCTTTAAGCATATACAAGTTCATTTAGGTGTTGGTTACTTCATTTTAACTTTTTACATGTCAAGACACCAACTTTAAGCAAAATAAACTCATGATCATGGTGAGGTAACTTACCAAAGTTCAAAACAGAGGCAAGTTGTGCTCTTGGAGCCCTCTCAAGACACTTCAAACTCAGCCTAAGTATGAGCACGAAAATGGCACTTCAAGGTGGGTTCTTGCACCACAAGAAGGCACTTTGAAGCTTACAATGACTACCACAAAGTAGCCATCATTAAAGCTTCAAACTCAGCTCACTAACTACACACACACAGCAGTGGACACTGCCCAAGAACACTCCTTTCACTCTCACAAGGATGATCATAAGTGTGTAGGAAGGAAGAAGGAGGAGAAACCAAGCCAAAGGTGAAGACTTGCTCCTCAAGGGTTGAAGGAAAAGAATGAAACAGAACCACCCCCCTTCAGCCACCAACTTCACGTTCAAAAATAAGGTCTTCTAGGGTTGTGTGCTAGTGTGTCTATTTATAGGCACATGGCCACTAAACGCGCAGTATTAGCCTTAATCGCAAAGTAAAAGATATTGATCCCAAACTTTGGAATCTAGACCTACACATTTTTCTAAGATTTTTCATATTTTTATTTTATTTTTCGGAGCACCTTTTCGGTACGCGCTTTTCCATAGCCAGTATCAGTTCTGGCATCAGATTACGTCATTTTGACTTGAAACTTGTTTTACAAGTCCTACATAATATTCTAGTAATTATCATGCATTCGTTATAATTTTCCGGGATACTTTTCCGGTACGCATTTATACCGAGTAGCAGAACCGGTATCTGTGCTTTTCTTCCGAAAAGCGATTTTCAGCATTTTCACTCGCTCAATATAATTATCTAAGCCCATTAATAATTATTAGGGTCAATTATGGAATTATTTCCTAATTATCATAATTAATTCGCTAATTACCTTAATTAGCGGTGCGGGTTCTTACAGTAAGTCGTTAGATAGTCAAGCCCATTTGTCCGACTTTGAAGAAGTTTTTGCTCATATTAGAAAGCACAATATGCGGTTGAATCCGACTAAATGTGCAGTTAGTGTTCCAGCTGGAAAGCTTTTGGGTTTCTTATTTACAGAAAGAGGAATCGAGGCGAACCCGGTCAAATGTCAGACAATTATAGAAATGTAGATCCCAAGGAGTATTAGAGAAGTTCAGAAATCGAAAGGGCAAGTAACAACTTTATCTAGTTTTTTAGCCAAGTCAACTCAGATATCATTACCTTTGTTCCAGTTGCTAAAAAAGGGCATAATTTTGAGTGGACGAAAGAATGTGAAGTTTCCTTTAAAAACTTGAAACAAATATTAGCATCACCTCCTATACTCAACAAGCTGAAACCAAGCTAAAACCAGTGGACTCTTGGGCACTCGTTCAATTCCTACTCGGAAGTGGAAAAGTAAAAGCCCCTTGACGCCAGAGATGGACTCTTGGGCACCCGTTTAATTTCTACTTGGAAGCAGGAAAATAAAAAGTCTTGTGACGCCAGAGATGGTCTCTTTTACCAATTTAATTCATACTCGAAGCGGGAAAATAAAAGCCCCTAGACGCCAGAGATGACGTGTTCAATTCTTACTCATAAGTGGGAATGATGAGATCAAATATGACATTATGTTGAAAGCAAGAAAATAAAGGGATAAAAGCTAAAAACTTAATAAAGGTAAATATTGTTTAATACATATAGTCAAAGTCGACATTTCCGGCCCACAAAAGTACAAAAAAAGATGGCATACCACCCCTTCAAGCATCCTGATTATCCTCGGGGATAATCTCCGAGCTAGTAACATTTGTAGAGTCCGGGTTAATAGCGTCGGCCTCAGAGGTGCGAGATGTAAGAATGGTTTTGTGGCCATCTTCGTCATAGTTGAACAAATTGTCGTCTTCCACTAAGTTGAAAGTTTCGATTTTGTTTAAGTCTTGAAGGACAATTCCCGGTTAATAGAAGCCAATTTGATCTAGTACCCAATCGCGGATTTGATGATCGTAAGCTCTAAATTTGTTGTCCATGTTAACTGCGACCTTTTCTAAGTCTGTTTTTTTTATTTCATATTCTCAACTTCTAATTCTATCTTGGCTACACGGAGGTTATAGTCTTCTAGATTTTTTTTATTTGATTATGTTCTTTCATCAACTCGGAATTATTATACTCTGCAAATTTTAACTTTTCTCCGACCAAGTTAGTCATCTCCTCGGCGGATGCCTTGGAAGATTGAGCTTCTTCCATTTGTAGTTGAAATCCATGAGCAACAAATTCGGCAGCTTCAACCCATTTTTGAGAGCGACTTGTTCCGCACTGAACTTGTTTTTAAAATTTTAAAGATCATGGTTGTCAAACAAAAGTTGATGATGATCAACAAGAGCTAAGAGAGCCATTTCAAAAAAGTTCACTTCTTGAATATCAGTATCTCAGAGTGCAGTAAATTTGTTGATAAGGTTTTAACTTGTCAAAAAGATTAGGCGCCAAAGGCGGTGGAGGGCTAAGAGCCATTGGCGACGTGAGAGACTTGTCTACAACAACGTTCTTTTCTTTTTCCAGTTCAGTCACCTGTACGCGTTTTCCTTGTTAAAGGTCTACAAAATCAACTTGGGGTCCACATCAATTAGAACAACATCTGTGTGGGCAGATCAAAGAGCAGATATGGCCGGAATGGTGGAAGGAGAGTCCTTTTCAGAAGAAGAAGTTTCTGCGGTATCCCCTTTAACATTAGCGTTTTTCTTCCTCTGAGCAAAAAAGCGAGGATCCATTGTTTTATCTAAAAGTCAGAGAAGAGTTAGAAATCACCAATACTATGTATAGACAATATATTAATATTTACTTACTAAATTTTCTTCTAACCCATTCCAACGAATGTCCATTTTCTAGAACGACATGAGGAGTAATAGAGGCGTTCTCCTTTGTCAATTGATGGGCTAAGCTTTTAAACCAATCATATGTCTCTAATTTGTTGTCCGACAGATTTTTTAGATTATGTAAGAACACATGAGCTGGAGAGGTATAATGAAATCAATTCGAAGATAGTGAGAACCGAGGAAGTCCATCTTGATCCAAAAAGAAGTCCAAAAGTACTACATTTTGAGAAGATGAGGAGAAAGCAAGCAGATGGGAGAGCTTCAGGAGTGAAAATTTGAAGTAATCTTCCTTAAAGTTTTTTCAATTATCTTTAAAGATGGCACACCATTTCAATCCAGGGCGGGCTTTTAAAGAAATCCAACTGTGGCGGTTGCTCCTTTTCTCAATGGCATTGCAGAATACCGCAAAGAGACAAAAAATACCAGGGCAGGATAAGTGAACTCATAAGCCCAACAAATTAGTTCGAAAATTCTTAAAAAACACCATCCGTTAGGATGAAGTTGAGAATGGCCAACATCAAGGTAATGCAAAACTTTCATTTGGAACTCAGTAAAGGGTGGTAGAATTTTAAGTTCTGGGAATAAACATTTATACACAAAGAAGAAAGCTTCATCACCTTGCCCAGACGGAGAATCGATCCTTTCGTTCTCGCCAGGAACCTCGACTTGGAAGGAAGTAATTATTGGGTCATGAAAGAAAAGTAATGAATTTAATGCGGACTGCAAGGCAGATGAATCATTTTCATAAGATGAACGAAGTCTTAAAGCTTCTTCTTCAACCCATTTTAAACCCGCCAAGTTAGGAAGAAGAGCAAAATGAGAAGCGGGAAGTGAGCGGTAATGGCGATTCCTCGGCATATGCCTGGAAGGAAAGGCACAATTAGACTCTAACTTGGAGGTTGAATTAAAAGATAATGTAGTATTAGAAGTTGACCGAGCACACAAAGATACACTAATTCGCCCAAAACACGACAGAGGGAACAAGGGGGCTCTGCGAGGGCTAAAACTCCTATTAGAAGGAACATTACTTTCTCCTAAATCAAAGGCATTTAATGTGTCTAAAAAGTCTTTTTCATTCAAGATACCTTTTAAACTACCTCAGGTGTTCATTACGTTGGAAATACAGATAATAGCAATGGAGAATAAAAACAACCAACAAGTCTAAAGAACAGAGGCTAAGAAACAAGTATATGAGAGTTGACAAAGTAATTGATATAGGGCGAAACACTCCTTGAAGAGGGGGAAATATGCTTCAGCGAAAATGGAAGATAATGCAGTCATGGAAGAAGAGGAACCAAGAAAGATCAATAAGAGGAAATGAATAGAACAAAGAGAAAAGAGGAGAAGAACAAAAGGAGAGAGAGTTGGGAAATTTAAATGAAGAAGTGTGAGTGTTAAGTTATTACCGTT
Source organism: Gastrolobium villosum (assembly GCA_032173675.1). NCBI lineage: Eukaryota > Viridiplantae > Streptophyta > Magnoliopsida > Fabales > Fabaceae > Gastrolobium > Gastrolobium villosum. The sequence goes on along the minus strand of JAVKPL010001177.1, from coordinate 123,561 downwards.
TCGAATTTCAAAATTCGGAAATGATGTCATATCACGCCATTTGATAAAACCAAGACCAGCCAAAAGAAAACATGTGGCATATGTAACGTATAATAATGGATAACATCTAATGTGATTGGACCTTTGGGTGGATCCGAGATATAAAGTAAAGACAAACATATATGGACACATCAGAGTACTTCTTGCATAATAATTCGAACTGGGGGACTTAATGTTCCGGGTTTGTAACTTGGATGAACCTAGTCAGGCTTAACTTGTGATGGCCCAATGTCCTTTTGCTTTGATATCATAAGCCAATAAAGCAGGAACTCGTCTTCTCGGAACCCAAAACTAGAGCCCAAATCATTGGCTCCAATCCACAATCCTTTCTCACTTTATATTGATAAGACCACGATTAATATAATTGCTAGGTGAATAACTGTCTCATATCCATTACTAATAATTTTTAGTTTTTTTTAAAAAAAATTTGTTTTTAAATATATATATATATATATATACATATATATATATATATATATATATATATATATATATATATATATTAATAAAGGTAATATAACATATAAAAGGACTTAGATAATGTTACAAAGGGATTAAGTTCAGAGTAACCAAAACCGATAATGTTACAAAGGGATTAAGTTTAGAGTAACCAAAACCGGTTCTACTAGTTATCGTGTTATGAAATATATATTAAGTTAAATTTATAGACCTTATGATTTATCATTAATTTCTTAAATAGCTATACTTTAAAAAATAATGTCACTTTTGTCACGCCAATTTAAAAAGTAACCGATACTAAAAAAAAATAAAAAAAATCCAACTCAATTCAATTAATTTCGAGTCACGACAAGTTATTGAGAACAAGCTTTTCTTACGCATGAGGCGCCGGTTCTTGCAAGTATCCAACGAGTCACGTTTCTAACATTGCGAGTTGAACAGTTCAACCTCCAGAGTGGGGCCCACTTAATTGAATCGAAGAGTGAGAGACTTACGTTGTTTCAATTTCATCTCATGATATTGATCCACAAACTCTCTCATTGTTCACGTGGGCCTGCCTCTCTCACAGTTCAAAAGTGTTTCAATTTCAACCTTATGCTTTAACCGTCCCTCTCTACTTTTCACTTCAAACCTGGAACCTCTTATGCACTCTTCCATTTGAAATCAATTTCGTTTTTTCAATTTTCAATTTTCAATTTTAAAACAAAGTCATGATTAGAAAGGAAGGAATTACGATTACCCTTTCTTGGTGTCATTGTCTATATACTCTATAACCCATCCTCCGCAGTGGTCCCAAGTTTTTCATCTTTCTTCAGTATTCACGCTCTCAGTCTCAGCTATTAAACTGCATTTTAATAAAAGAATTTGATTTATTTTATTTTATTTATTTTCACCGCATCGTCCATGTCATGGCAAATTCTGATTATACTAAGAAATAATGGTGATAATTTTGTAATTTTTTTTTTTGGTGAAATAATTTTTGTAATTTTTTTTTATCTCAATGTATATATTTTTTAAACCAACCTAATTATAAGTTTTTTTTGTGGGTATTTCCACAAACTTTGATTTTTTTGAGTATTTTTTATTTTATTTTATTGCCAATAATTCATCCTTATAAAACTATCACAGATAACATCATCATATTAAATAACACATAAAAATCATGCTTTTAGTAAGGAATAAGACAATTAGTCTATTTCACTACCCAAAACGCTACACGCTAAATCACTTAGCGCTACTTTACCATTCTGAAATTAATCTTTAAAAGATTCGCTCTACCATTACCTTAACCATTATATTTCATGATTGGACAAGCTAGGGAATTTGGGGCATTTCCGTTTTAAATTTAGGATCATTAAGCTACTTGTAAATATCAAAACTATCGATGGGTCTGAAACAGGATGGATTTTCTTTTTTAAAATACTATTTAGGATCATTAAGCTACTTGTATATATGTGGATATTATTTATCAATTTAAACTTTTGTGTTGAATAAATGTTTTATACCAGAACAAAATTTGTAATCAATTGGCCATGAATTCGAATATCACGATCTCTGTTTTTTAATAAAATTTTAAAAATAAATAAATATGTTCATTATCCACAGTTTAAATACCACGGAAGTATATGTTAAGAATATTATAAAAAATCATCATATGGTAGAATAATTTCTCAATCTACTCGTAATTATATTATATTTCACACACATAAACATAGAAATTAAGTTGAGATTTCTTACAACGGCAAAAAAAAAAAACCCCCTAAGATTTCTTACGCAAGGAACCTGAAATCTTTCTACTCGAATCAAAACAAATCAGTAACCGTCCAAAACAATACTAATAACCTACATATATAAAACTATTGAAAAGCAGAATTATACATCAGTACATTATTTATAAGTTTTCACTAAATCATTTATAATTCTTCATAATCTAGATTTTTGATTAAACTATTTTGTTTTTATGAAAAGGAATTAATAAATTTTCAACAAAATATACGATTTTTTATAGTTTCATTCAACACATAAATTTTGGGGTTTTTTTTTTTTAAAAAAAATATAAGTTACAAAAGGGTACATAAAAATATTAAAATTTCATGACATCTTTTTTTGGTACACTTAAGGTTTGATTTGATCAATTGTTTTCCTATTTTTTGTTATTGCGAAATTTCTTTACACCTTTGGTACGTAGGAGAATATCTTCACTTAAATAATTGTTGTTACCTTTTTTCGTTAGTTCTAAGCCCTAACATTGCATAAGTGCTTCACTAAGTTCAATTATTTATTTATTTTTATAGATAGGTTAAAATTTATTTACCACTTAATGTTTCTTATTATTTCCTTGAACGTTTTTTTTTTATTTTTAATTTCCTTAAAAGTCTTTGATACTTCTCTTAGTAATTTTGTATTTGCTTTTTCCTATTATATTGTTTTTTGGTGGATACTTTTTCCTATTATATTATCACTGATCAACTCCAAATACGGGATAACAATTTCAGTTGTTTTTCTTAAAATAATATATATATTTAGGCTTTCTAAAGATACGCGTGACATTAATTTGAATTTTAAATAAAAAGATTTCATTATGATTTTAATCTTCTAAGTGTCTTTACTTTAATCATTCAAATAATTTTGGTGAAATACCTCAATTGTAGAAAGTGATACAATTTGATCTTCTAAGAAATTTGGAATCGGTTGAATCTCTTGATTATGGAAAATGATATTAATTTTACATTTTTAGCACATATTCTTCTTCTTTTTTTTGGTGTGGGCACATATCATTCTTAATTTATTATTTATTATATATTTTAATTTATATTTTTCATATTTTCATAAAGTATATATATATATATATATATATATATATATCATTCTTAATTTATTATTTATTATATATTTTAATTTATATTTTTCATATTTTCATAAAGTATATATATATATATATATATATATATATATATATATATATATATATATATATATATATATATAGGGACAAGACACCGTTTACAAATTTTTTGGAATTTTTTTACAAATTACACTATATTTCTCCCAGGGAGAACATAGTGTAGTTTGCAAAAGTTTGTATTTTCCCGGGAGAATATAGTTAGTTTGTAAGAGTTTGTAAACAAAAAATATTTGTAAATATAACCTGACATATATATATATATATGGCAAAAATATTTCATTATGATTTTAATCTTCTATAAGTGTCTTACTTTAACTATCATTTTTAATAATTTTGGTGAGAACATCAATTATAACGTTAAAGTTGTTGTTTTCTCTCTCTTCACGTCAGCAAAAAAGTTCTGAAAAGTAACTGAGGAGAGAGAAAAAAGAGCAAATTTAACGTTATAATTATGTTCTCCCAGGAGAACATAGTTAAAAATGGCAGTCGTAGATAAGCTTATCTAAAGTTACTGTAGAAATGTTTACCCCTATATATATATATATATATATATATATATATATATTTGTAGGATCATTTTATACCAGTGTCAAATTTCAAATTTGACACCTCATCAAAGCCGTGAAAACTATTATATCAATATATATATATATATATATATATATATATATAGAGAGAGAGAGAGAGAGAGAGAGAGAGAGAGAGAGAGAGAGAGAATGCAATATGAGATTCTGAGTTGCCTCCCTACAAATTCCCACGTTCAATCTTCTTGGTCTTTCATGTAGGAGCTAAGAATGGTGTCATTAAACTTGCGTGAATTTTTATTTTTTTTGTATAAATCTCACAAATAAAATGACGAGTCATTTATATTTTCAAAATATATAGAGAGAAAATAAATGTGAGGAACGAATAGTAATAATGTTGATTATGTTGAATTTTACACAAATTTTTTTTTTATGTAAAACCATTAATATTCAAGAAAATTAGTATATATTATTTGAGAAGAAAATTGCTTCTTAATTCCAAGAACTTTTAATTCTTGGTATAATGGAAAAATTTGATTACAAAAATTTTTTTTTTGGAAAAATTTGAATTCATATATGATATCTGATAACTCTATGTTAGGTCATACAACTCTATGTTAGATTATACATGTACATCTGGGAATTTGAATTCATATATAGTATCTGATAACTCTATGTTAGGTCATACAACTCTATGTTAGATTATACACATCTGGGCATATAAAATTTTTAGGCATGTTTAGGAATCAGGCGTACCAAAGTATAGTATGGATATGTCTCAGTTTCAAACATGTAGCTTGGCATAAGGTAGACCTACGCACGCACGTGAAAACCATAGCCAAACAAGGCCAATTTTGAGAGGTTTCTTTCTCAGCCTTGCACGTTTACACAAAGGCCACATGTGTCAAACTTTGCTATCTCATGTGGGCACCGGAGAAGCTGTGGTGGAGGACCATTACCAATGGACTAAAGCTACATCCGTCATATTAAGTGGATCCAATATCATGTCTCAACCCAAGATCTTAAGGCATTGAGTTTATGAATCATTTCATTAATACGAAACTCATCACACTTGAATATTCCAACATGCTAATCATAGATGCTAATCAGAGAAAGAGGAAAATAAGGAGAGGTTGGGTATGGAAAGCAGGAGCATATGTAAATGCAACTCCTATTCCTAACTTGTTTGGTTTTGGCAAAGAGTTTGTTGTGATATCGAAAGTGGAACAGTTGCATGATGAGGATAACGCCAGGAGGTTAAAAGAAAATGGTTCACGTGGTGCTGATGCCATCCTTGCCATTCGATTCACGAGAAAGAGGAAAATAAGGAGAGGCTGGGTATGGGAAGCAAAATAAAAATATATACAAAAATATATTAATACTATATAAAAAATTAAATTCTGCATAAAAACACATAATTTTTTTTGCATAAAAGCATATAAAAATCTCCTAACTTGTTTGGTTTTGGCAAATAGTTTGAAATAATAATAAAAATTAAAATCATATCAAGGGAAAACAGAATAACAAAACAAGTAACAAAGTGTTGAGGATAAACAATTCGGCCACTTGCATGAGGTTAAAAGAAAATGGTTCACGTGGTGCTGATGCCATCCTTGCCATTCGGTTCACGACTGGTTGCCGCTAGATTGTGACACCCATATGGGCCAAATTAATGGAGATATATCAATGGCATGACATGATGTGATTTATCAATTCTATTAGTGGAAAAGCAAATAAGTTATGGGATATGTATACACTATACTAACTAGTAGTTGATATATGAAAATTTAATTTGGATGTATATTCACGGTAATAAAAATTACATTGACCTTCAATAATATAAACAGTATTTACACTAATAACGCATACACAATTCAATTTTAATATTTCTATATATGTGTGTGTTTAGCTTTGATTGATCTAATTATGGCCTAATCATTTTCAAGGTTTATATTACACCACATGCATTAGCATGTATCCATTTTGGTTGAATAGTTTCGCAAATCTCTTTGACCTTGTAAGATTATTTAGCTATTTAACCTTCAAAATATGACTTACATGTAGCTTTTTTTTTTTAGTTCAAAGACTATAGAATTTTCCGTCCCTCTTTTAACAAAAACATATTTCCTATTTGAGGTAATCTGACTCATCATAAAGGCCAAACATATCTTTCATTTGAAACTTTTATTTCTTTGTTGAATGTTCTTGTTCATCATCCTTTTAATTCAACATACAAATTTAATGGGGTATATGACTCAAATAATAAAGATCATATAATGTACTGCAATAAAAGAAGATGAACTTCTTATTAAAACTGAGGAATTAAATTGTACTGTCAAACCATGTTCTGATGTTCACACAAACAAATAACATAAATAAAATTTCTCTTCAAACACGGAACAAACAAACAGTCGTCCAAAATCCAAGTCCTTAAATTATCAAAAGATAAAATAACTTGTCCTACTGTTAATGCAGATACAAGCTCCCTATCTTCAAGCTTAAAACTTCCTTGTCCAGTGGTAACAAACCCTCTATGCTTGAACCACTACAAAGAGCAAAAAACATAGTTAGTGTTCCCGAATCATTGATTCATCCACTAAATAAACCTTAAATTACTCATACCTTGTTCTTTTCATCACATCTAGACAATCTTTCTTTTAGTGTCCCTTCAGACCGCACTTGAAGCATTTGCCTTTCGGCTTCTTCATAGTAACTGATTTGAGAATTGACAACCAAACCATTTTATTCTTGTTACCACCCTTAGGTTTCCCCTTGATTTAACAAAACACTAAGCAACTGCACTTACTGCATTTTGTCTAGCAGAGCTGCTAGACGCAGCATACATGTCATTAAGAGTCTGAAACATCTCTGCTCCACTCTTGAGCATGTTCACTTACTTCAGCAAGTGTTTGGAAAAACTGACAAGAATATAGCAGCGAACTACAATATTTGCCCTTTCCCGATCTGAGTATTGTGTCTTAGTTTCCTCAGGTCCATCCTCTACAGGTTGTCGTGGTTTTGGTATTGTCACGACAAAATTCAGCTTTTCATGTTTAAGAATAACATCGAGGTTTGTTTTTCACTCTTCATAATTGGTACCATCTAAAAGTTTTCGACTCAAAATCATGGCTAAAGAATCGAAGGAAGACATTTTTTGCGAATATACAAGAGACAAAATCACAAACAAATAACGAAATAAACAAACTAATCTCAAGTAGATTCTCTTAATTACTATAGTTTATTGTTAACATTCCTTTAGTTTTTTTAGAAGGCTTACGATGGACAAGTCACATGTAAAAATTAAAATTGTTATTTGGGTCTTCGGTGCCATTGTCAGAGCCTTGATGGGAGGGTTAACAACTTTACCAAAGTTGAATGTAATTAACCATTTTTTAATTTTAAAAATTATCCTTAGTATTCAAGCATTGCCGACGATGGGCCATATAATACTTCGCTAAAATTTTGAATTTATTAAGGTCCAATCAAAAAAAAAATCGATCATGCTTATCTAATGGGGCTTCACATGGCCATTTTATTAATGGACCCATAATCGAGACAAAGACACAGCAACCGAAACCACCCAGATCCGACCATCCACACGCCTACACGTGCCACTTCTTTCCAAAAGAGTGGCACCCACGCGCATACACTTCTGATAGCACGTCCAGCGTCATGTCGGGCGGAATTAGTCATTGTCTTGCACTATTTTGTCTTCTTTTACCCCATGTGGTTGGTTTCTCAGATCATCCATCGGATGATCACAAACATTTCCGAAACAGTGACGAACGCTCTTCTTTTTACTTCTTCTTGATCTTCTTTCATTATAATTTTGTAATAAAACAAAAAATATACTAAAATAAAATAAAATTTCAAGGAGAAAACCTAATCATATGAGATTAGTCTCCTTGTTACAAGCTAAGAGAATACAACGAAATCTCTAACACGAATTAAAACCAAAATAATATAAAAGCGTCAAATCTTAATGGAGGAAAAATATAAAGATACACATTCTAAATACATAATGGTAAATTACATGAATAACATAGAACCGTAAGTGCCATATTTCATGAAGTAAAACTAATTACATGAATAATGGCAAATTAAAACTAGATTTAATATCTAAACACATAATTTGACTCTAATACCAATTGTAGGCACAATTGGATCTGTGAAAGCATTTAGACCGTTATGGTTTAAGACGTGATGGATCATCATGGTTCTAATTTACCTCTTGATACGCAGATCTCGTGTAGAATCTCCTCGTGTATGATTTTCCTTCACGAACTGCTCTCCTCAGCGCCTCAGCACGAACAAACTCCTTGAGGTTGGCCAGTGGAAAATCTTCCAGACTATGTCTCTAGGGGGAAGGGGAAGTGTTTGTGCACTTTTAATATTTGAGCTTACCTATTTATTTGATTAACCTAAGAGGTTGATTACTTAAGTGATAGTATTTTATATGGGAACCAAGAAACCCTAGCCCTAAGCTCTTTGGGTTACAGGCTTCTTGGGCTCTTCTCATACTCTTAGCCCTATTAGGCTTAAGTAAAAGAGCACAAACCTAATGCATCTCAATTCTATAACTTTATCAAGTGTAAAACATATGAAACAATATTTTGTAACATCAATTAACCTTTGTATATAATAAAGTAAAGATTCACGGCAACAAAATTAAAGAAAACACCAAATTCAGGCTCTTGTTAGGGATTTACTCGAGTACACTTCCTGAGTCATTCGATTAACTCAAAAGGAGTTACTCCGGTAAACCTCAGGCGGAACTCAAAAATATGCAGAAATCAATATTTTTGCTCAAGGTTGTTTCACACATATGCTACTACATTCCAAGTCATCATAGGAGTCAATGAAAAATCATGATGTCATACAAAAAATTGAATTTCTATACTTTGATTCATAACTTCATCTATGCATACATGCATTCAAAAATAAGTTGAGGCAAGATACATACGACTTCTCGATTCTATTACACCACCTTAATCAGTTTCAACTGAAGAACAACAAGGAGGACGGTGATCAAGTATTTGTGTGAGTGGACAAATTAAGATGGCTTATTATAGTTTTGTTGTCTTCTTGGAAGAAAATTTTCCTTGAATATAGAATATGGCAACCGAGAGAGACTTTGAAGGTGAAAGAAAAAATTGGTAAGAGTTGAATGAGTGAGAGCAGGTAAGGGGAAATAAAGGTGTCTGAAGAATGGTTAGAAAGTATGATCGTAATAATAGGGGAGTAAAAGAAGAAAGATTCAAATTTCCCACTTTCTATTATTTAATTTAAAATATTTTGAATGTAAAGGCCAACATGCCCTCGTTTTCTAAAGTTTTTTTATAAAATATGCTAAGGCATTTTACTCCTTTGGAACTTTTAGAGCTAAATTTTTTTTCTTACTTCATTTTAGATTGAAGAGAAACATTGATAAAATTACATCAGTTACATACACATAAAAAATTACTGCAATTATGGCTATTAGATTGCAACATTGACACCAACAAAGAAAAAGAAAAACGATATTAAATAACATATTGTCCAAACAAATCATTTCTTATTACACAACGAAAAAGCAACAACTAAATGATGTCACTTGCAAATGCAACCAATAGCTGGCAATGGTGCAACAATTTTCGTTCAATGGTAAAAAATGGTAACATATATTCAAATTTCCGAATGCAATTTTTTTGTGCATTTCAATGGCCTAACACAGGATGCCATTTTTAGTGGTCGATCATAGTTTATAACTCTATATGTAGGGCCATGGATAAGAAAAACACACTTGATTTTTGTGATCCCTATAAACATGTTATTATTCTGTCATTTTAGCATAGCAACCATATGTTGTTATACGACAATGAGTGAAAATCACATATAGATTCGAATCTATGTATAATATTGGATATATTAATTAAGGGAATAAGCAAAGTGCAATAAAATTAAAGAACAAACCAACTTGATCAAAAGCAGAAGTATGCAGAAAATGATGAAGAATTCGAGCCCAACATAAGTTATCTCCTTAAGATAATTTGTTCCCTTACTATTGATGCTAAAGGTTGATGAACACTTGTCTACCATGCTAGAACGGATTTGCGTCTCAAGAATGGTTACAATCAATCAAAAGCCCGAACAAACACAATTGGATGCCAGGGGAATCACACTATGTATAGTATCGATGCATGCATGCACAGACGAAGCAAAAATCTGGTAGAGTAACAATACAAAAAATTGGATAATTTTGTGAAGTTCGTCTATATATAGACTCTGATAAGGCACGATGAACTGCCACCGGTGAACCGCTGCGTCTGATAGGGACGAACCATTATATCTGGTGACCAGTTTGGTTGAAAGTTGATGAACACTTGTCTCCCATGATAGAACAAATTTGGATCTCAAGAATGATAGCAACAATCAATCAAGAGATCGAACGGACATAATTGGATGCCTGAGGAATCACACAATGTACGGTATGGATGCATGTATGCACGGACGAAGTAAAAATCCGGCAGATTAACAATGTAAAAAATTGGATAATTTTGTGAAGGTGGGGATATCTATATATAGACTCCGATAACACATGATGAACCGACTCCGGCAAATTGCCGCGTCTGACAGTGGTGAACCATCACAGCTGGTGACTAGGTCGGTTTAAATTTAATCGAACCCACCGGTTCGGTTCAAAATGAAGTCAAAAGTAAAGAATTGGTTCAATTCAGAATTTGGCGAGGAATAACATTTTAGTTTGAATTGGAACAATGGAACGATTGGACAAAAAATAATAAAATAGTTTAATAAAAAAAAAATTATTTCTCTCGACCGACCGAATGAGCCGGCGGCCAGCCGGATAGTGGCACACGCATGTGATGTACCGATGCCCACCTAAATCCTCTCTCCTTCATAAAATGTCTAGTTTCCCAAAGGGCAATCTCGGAGTGTGAGGTGAGAGCTTATAAATCTTTTCACCTCTTAATAGTTATCCAATATGAGACTTATTGGTTTATAACCTACACACACCCTTTCATCTTCCCATTTTCCCCTATTATTTTAAACCACTTCTTATTCATAACCCATGGAAGTTTAGACACAAATTCTAACACCATAAATATGTAAGTGATCTTTCAAGCATTCAATTGTGTCCCCGGCTCTTGATTCGTTCAATCCAAGATTCAATACAACAAGCTAAGTTCAATTCCATATTAAAATACACTTTTAGGACATAAATATAATTGTAGTGGTATATGGTGGATTGCATTGCATAAGTTCAAATTATTCTCAAAGTTACATATTTCACATTGCATGAAAAGCTTTGGAAAAATCTCTCAAAAATAGTAGAATTTTTTTAAACATATTTTAATCTTATAATTATCTTTTCAAGCTCCATCTTTATGTTTCTGAGTGTTAGAAACCCATTTGAATGAAATGGAATGTGTTGACCGAAATTCCTAACCTTTACTAAGGTTGGATCGATTCCCACCTATTGGGAATATATTCCCTCTAAATGGGAAAATTGAGAATCGATTCTCCTTGCACTTGACACGAAAAATAACAATTATAAACGATTAGTTTTCAAAAAGAAAGCTACATATACCTTCCCAACGGTTCTAGATCATTAAGATCATCATAGTTACACATCTTAAGGATATTTTGAGGGTATTTTCACTATCCTTTATGCATCGTTTTAAAGATGTAAAGTTGTGTCATTTTAAGTGAGAGAAAGAGATAGATAAAGGAGGAGAGAGTGTGAACAAAAAAATATAAAGATGTGGGTCTCACCTCTTTATGAGAGTAAAATGACACAAGTTGTGTCATTTAACAGGACAAACACTTTTCCCTTCAATAATTTAAAAAGTTCATTCATGTTTAATTTGTATTAACACTTTAACTCCTTATGGGATATCTTTTACGTGTTAGCATTTATTGTATATTTGTGATAATTTGTGTGAAATGTGCTAATTTTTTTTTTGGTGAAAGAAATGTGCTATTTTTATTTATCCTTAACAATGTTATAAAACCCGGATCAGTCATTGACCCGGTCGAGGTACTGGGTCAATGGGTCACTGGTTCAACTGCATTACCTAGTATGTATATGCAAATTTGTAATTTATATTAAAAAAATTATAAACTTACTTAAATATCAATACAAAATGATATCAGTTTCAAATATTATAATATAAAAAATAATAAATTACAAGTCTTAAAACTTAATTTACTTAAATGGTGCCCAAAAATAACAAATGCATTGGTATAAACATTGGTACCATCTAAGACAGGATGAGTAGTTCCCTCAAAAGAAAGCATAGTCTTGTGGGAAATTTTAAAACTTATAATAATATCTATTTGATATAATACCATGGACAGATTTTTTCAATTTTTCATAAATAACTCAAGTTAAACAAAAATTTGCAATTTAGCTTTCGATCACTGAGATTTTTTTTACTAAACGATTGATCCTTAAATCGTCCAAATATTCCAATAATTTTTCATATTTACCTAAAAAAAATATGTATACTAGACGAGCTAATGATTTTGCAGATTTTAAATAACTGATTCAGCGGCCACGCCAATGTTTGAACAGCTTGTGTTTGCTGGGACAACCACGTCTATACATAAGAGTTGGTATTCAATGCAGTAACTATTTGGTTGTGAAAGAGTTTTATTAGACAAAAAACTTTCTTACATGTTGATGATTTTGAAAGAGAAAGGAGGATACTACTAGAAAAGTCACGAATAACGAGGGAAATACAATTAAGATGGAAAATAGGCGAATTTTCCATTACTACAACACCGTAGCAGAATCCCTTGCAGATCGGTTGCACTTTCGTTGCAATTTGCGAGGGAATTTAAATCCCTTCCAAACATCATAAGTGTGTGACGGAAACTAGAGAGGGAAAATATTGGTTACGGAAATTCCCTCGCAAGATCTAGGACAAAAAATTGCGACTGAAATTTCATAATTTCCCTCGCAAATTGCGAGGAAATATATTCCCTCTCAAATTCCATCGCAAATTGCGAGAGAATATATTCCCTCCCAAATTGCGAGGGAAATAGGGAATATATTCCCTCACAAAATTCAAAAATAATATATAAATCAAATTTAAAAGGGACAAGGGCATAAATTGGTCGCCGCATCATGCGTATGAGAAAAAGTCATTAAATATGTCACCGCATCAATTTGTACACACACTTTTCATTGAGTGCATGTAGTGACAGTAGTGCCTATGTCAGCTAGTCATAGGAAATATAAGACCCTGTTGATATTTAAGGTGTGTGTACAAATTGTTCACTAGTGAGAAGTAGAGAAAAATATCTGAAAGATTCCTGTTCCAACCACCCTCGTCGTCATCACTGTACAAATTAAATGAAAAGTGACACATGCTTCCGATGCCACCAAAAAGGGCATTGGTCTTTGTAGTTGGGCTTTAACCACTTAATTAAAAGTCAAGTCCAGACCAATAAAGAAAGCTAGGGTTCCCAATTCAAGATGTTCAGCAGCCTTTTGATCGTGCATGAATAGCATTTTGAAGACAATGGAGTGTGAAAATCAGTCACTATAAGAGAAAATAGAGAGAGAGAGAGAGAGAGAGAGAGCCATTTCAGAAACTTCACAGAAGAATTGAAGAAGGAGAAATCTTTGATCATTCTACTATATATCTTTCATCTACCATTCGGTCCAGCTGAGATTCTGTTAGTAGCATCACTAGAAATTCGAAACCAACACTACTATGTGTGTACGATTCTACTGCAGGCAACAATCTTGAGAGAATGTTTTTTTTTTCATAAGTTCACCGTTGGATCGCGCTGAAATACTTTAAGCAAGAGTTACACTCATTATACTTCATATCTAACGGTCAGTTTGTCGATTGGAGCTCATACACACACATATAACTTTGAATGTGTGTGAGTAGCATTTTACTGACAAGAATACATGCAAAATCAATCATAATAAGAGAAAAGAGAGAAGAAACCTTCAGAAAATAAGCTAATTTAAGAACAAGGATGAACAGTCCTTGATCCTTTTTCGATAATGTCCTCATCTACCGTTCGATCGAGCTGAGATTTTGTTGGCATATTCCTGAGTCATCATTATTCATATCCAACAGTGGCATTTCTGATTGGGGGCCAGTAGCATCACGAGAAATTCCAAACTGAAGTGGTTTGTGAGTAGGATTCTGTTTTAGGCAGCGATCTCGAGAGGATGTTTTAAATTTCGAACGCCGGACCAAGTCAGGGAGCACCCGTGTAGATAGGGCTTCACGCCGGACTTTGAATGTCGGCATATCCATGGGGAAATTCAGTAGGCACATGCTATTCCAGGAGGTTATTATGGGGAAACTAGTCAACGACACAACCTCAACGAATATGAACAATTGGTTATGGATGATGCAGGACCGTCGATTGAGCAAAATTTTGAACCTGATACTCATGTCGAACCATCCTACATGCCAGAGGATCCCAATCCCGAAGCAGAAAGGTTTTACAACATGCATCAAGATGCTCAACGTCCATTATGGGAAGGTTGTGAACATACTGAACATACAGCGCTATCAGCAACCCTAGCAACACTACAGTTGAAGAGTGATCACCATATGAGTGAGTCTGCTTATAACGGCCGGATGCAGCTCATGCGTTAGGTTGTTCCTAAAGACAATAATTTGGCGAAGGATTTTTACCAAGCAAAGAAAAAGGTGAAAGAGCTTGGGCTTGGATGCACAAAGATTCATTGCTGCCCCAAAGGATGTATGCTATATTACGGTGATAACGTTGACCGCACCAAATGTAGGTTTTGTGAACATGACAGGTACAAAGTTGTGAGGGACAGAAGGAAAACGACACGTGAAGCCTATAGCAAGATGTGGTACTTTCCTCATGTGCCTAGGCTTAAAAGATTGTATGCTTCCGAACAAACAACTTGTCACATGAGATGGCACCGTGAGCATTGTATGGATGAAAAATCTGTGACACATCCATCAGATGCCGAAGCTTGAGTTCATTTTGATGAGGCGAATCCCTCGTTTGCATCGGAGCCATGTAATGTGCATATTGGTTTATGTTCGGATGGGTTTGCTTCTTTCAATCAGACGGGTAGGAATTATTCTTGTTAGCCCGTCATTGTGACGCCGTATAATCTCCCACCTTGGATGTGCAAGAGAAGAGAGTTCTTGTTTTTAACAATATTAATTCCTGGACCTTCCAATCCAAAAAGGAAGATAGATGTATACCTCAGGCCTCTGATAGATGAGTTTAACATGTTAAGGAGTGCAGGGGTTCTGACATATGATGTATCGTTGAGGCAGAATTTCACCATACGGGCTGCCTTGATGTGGAAAATAAATGATTTTCCAGCATATGGGATGTTGAACGGATGGCAGACATCGGGGAAGCTTGCATGTCCGGTATGTTTGGAACAAAATAAGGGTTTTATTTTGCAAAACAGTCACAAGGTGTGTTGGTTTGACACTCATCGACGATTCCTGCCACTCGATCACCCGTATAGGGGAAATAAAAAAGACTTCAGGAGAGGTGTTGTCGAAAGAGCAAACGCACCTCGTCGGTTAAGTGGCAAGAAATACGGGAGAGTCTGAAGTACATTCCAAGTGTTGAAGAGAGGCCTACTTCCGACGACCCTGAGGGATATGGCGATGATCACCATTGGGACAAACGTAGCATCTTTTGGGATCTACCATATTGGAAAGATCAATTGTTAAGACACAACCTTGATGTTATGCATATAGAGAGGAATGTGTTTTGCAATATTTTATATACTGTGATGGACACCAAGGGAAAGACGAAGGACACTCTAAATGCAAGATTGGACATAAAGGCGATTTGCAGAAAACCTATTTTAAATTTGGTTGAAGCTCCAACCGGGCGGACTTTAAAACCTCAAGCTTTGTACACCTGAATACAGTCCAGAATTTAGAAATATTGCGCTGGGTTAAGGATCTTAAATTCCCAGATGGTTATGCATCCAAGTTGTCGGGGTGTGTTGACATGAACGGGGCAAAGATATTCGGTATGAAGCATCATGATTGTCATGTTTTCTTTAAGAGATTATTGTCGTGGGCTTCCAAAGCATTACCGAAGAAAATGTGGAGTGTATTGACCGAACTTTCAATGTTCTTTAGAGAAATTTGTGCTTCTAAACTTAATGTTGAAAGGTTACGACATCTGGAGTCGAGCGTGCCAACACTACTACGCAAATTAGATATGGTGTTTCCTCCTACATTTTTTGACTCAATGGAACATTTGCCTATTCACTTGGCCTACGAAGCAAGGGTTGGAGGTCCACAACAATATAGATGGATGTATCCACTTGAGAGGTTAGTTTTTTATCCGAACATTTAATTGCGTCACACGATGCTACAAATTATAAGTACCCTAATATCTATTCATAGGTTTGTACGCACACTGAAGATGAAGGTCAGTAACTTGAGGCATGTTGAAGGATCTATCGCTGAAGCGTATCTCGTTGAAGAGAGTGGTAAATTTGCATCGTACTATTATCCTCCTGAATTTATATAAACTTGGAGAGGAGTCCTTTGAAATGATGATGGCGGTGATACGAGTGGTCAGATATCACTATTTAACTATCCAGGCCGATTCGTGGGAAGGCAAAGGGCATCAATTCTAGAAGGACGAGATAAGAACGTTGCAAAGTGGTACATTCTAAACAACTCACCAGATGTTGCTCTGTACGTAGAGTAATATTTCATTTTTGAACTTAGAGATGATGTTTCCATTACGCGACTATATCTGGTTTATGGGTAGTTATCCTTATGAGTTTTATAATATTTTGTTCCTTACAATTTTTTTTCCAAATGGACAGGTTCGAATAATCCTTTATGGTCAGATTCCGAAGTTGATCAATAAGTTACGTCTGAATTTCCTCAATGGTTTGAGGAGTACTTCATACAAAACTAGTCGGCTGTCCATGATGCTGCATATATTTTATCAGGTGGAGCTGCAAGATTTGTCACCCGGTTCAGAAAATATATAGTCAACGGATATAGATTTGCAACTATAGAAGCGAATCAAAATATGTCATGTTGTAATTATGGTGTATGTTGTCGAGGTGGGCAAGTCGATGGTGCTGAGGGCGATTACTACGGGAAGTTAGTTGATATCATTCTTTTGGATTACAAGTTGGGCAAATCAGTTACTCTCTTTAAATTCGATTGGTTTGATAACACCTCACGTGGGACAAAAGTTGACCAGTATGGAAATGTTGAGGTCAATTGGTCAAGGAGTTATGCACTTGGCTACGACCCATTTATACTTGTTCAACAAGCGGAACAAGTTATTTACACATTATACCCTATTTCCTAACAAGAGTGGAGAGGAGTTATCAAAACCAAAGTCCGAAATATTATCCCTAAGTCGATGGAGTCAGACTCAAATGATGTGACTGATCCATTTCACGATGATGGGTAACATGAACTGCCTGTAAATGTTGCAGAGAATGATGTGCCAAGAAATCTTTTTGAATCCGCTGCAGAGTTACAGTTAATTCCTGTTATATTGGACAATGAGGAATCAGACGATGACGAACAAGATATTTATTCAGATAGTGAGCCTGAATTCGATGAATATGACAGTCCAGAGGAAGGTGGGCAAGAAGAATTCGAAGAACAGGAATCGTCCGATTGATTTCAGTTATTCTTTCTTTAAGCTTATCCGTTGTACTAAAGGAATAATTTTTATTCACATGCCACATGTTATATGTACTATACAATTATGTTTTATATTTTTTATCTTTTAGGATCTCTGTATGATGTATGCATATTAGTGACAAATGGATGGCCATAGTGGTAGACGTCGTATTGTATACTTATTATATTTATATATACTTTTGCATTATGTTTATAAGTTTTCACAGATAGTTCATACGGATGGGCGTACTGGTAGTGGTGGTAATGTCAGCAGAGGTCGAGTTACAGGCCGTGGTGGCAGAGGAGGTAGGACGACATCATCTACCCCCACTGGTAGAGGTTGTACAGCTTCCCCATCCCTCCTTCCACTTCGGATAGGATCATCACCATCTACCACCAACTTTGTTATGGGAAGTGCAGGTATTCCTCACACTCCCACTAACCCGATGGGGCCGACACAGCAGGTTAAGTAAACCATCATTTTGTGATTTAGATATATATTACAGTTTCTTTTAAGCATCTCTGTACTAACTTTTTTAATGCTTAACATTTTTTTCCCTTTTGCAGGCTGCTTCCCCTGCAAGCGAGGTAGGAGATGTTGCTTCGACACTTCATCCAGAGTGGGGGAGGTGTGATCCACAGACTAGACATATATGGGTTCGTCCTTTAGGCACCACAGAGTAAGTTGTAAATTTTACTAATGATGTACTAATTTGGCTTCTAGCATTGTTCAATTGTTATAATCAAATAAATTGACTTAATATTGATGAGATCATGGAATTCATTAAAAATCAAATATTCCGTAATTTTACTCATGTATAGAGCACCTGGAAAGAGGTTCCTAAATAAACTCATCTTGGTTGGTTGAATGAATTCATGGTAAGTTATGCATATCTCATTATTGCTAATGTTTTATTACAAAAATGTATACTAACTACACATTTGTCACCAATTTGTGCGCTACTCGAAAAAGTTGGCAATTTACAAGGGCATTATAGGTGGTTTCCCGAGGGTCGCCATAACCTGGCAAGAGCTTGACATCACAGAGCTACCACAATGTTCGCAAATAAAATGCATAAAGTAAGAAATGACATCGGCAAAAATGCATGGTGTAGTGAAATTTATAAATCCAATTGAAAGAAAAATGGAAGAACTGCCTTGAGTTTCAAAAGAGATCTGTTCAAAATAAGGAAAATAGGGCCAAGCAGGAAACACCCACATATGCTGGAGGGTCGATTCCAATCAGCAAGCATCAACAAATGATAGTAAGTATAAATTGTTTTCTAGTTCGGTATTCAACAATTCGTACTTGCAACTAATGAATTAATGATTTTCATTTGTATTTATAGGAGGCTTCTGGGAAGTGCCACCGGAAAATGTTGACTGGGCTACCTTCGAGCGAACGCATTCCCAGCTGTCTGTAGTTGGTCAAAGGCAGTGGTTAAGCCCCAGAGTGGAGCTAATAGCGGTTTGAGCAATTACTATTTAATGTTTATCTTTCCTATGATGGTTTATGTCATGTTTTACATGTCCACATGTGTGCTGGTTTTTCTTTACTTGCAGGAAAAGCTTGAAGAGCAGAGGTCCGCACAGGCAGCGACAGATGGTCAATCCAGCTCCTCCTATTCCAATAATTGGAACATGTTGGTTACAGCTGCAGGTGGATTCAACAAGAAAGGAAGGGTGGTTGGGCTGGGAGGATATGCTAGCCGACTGAAGCCTAGTAAGCGACCCCCTACCCAGGTTGACAGTGTTTATGCAGGTAAACTGAATGCATAATTAATTCTTTTTTGTTTTCAATCTATATTCTATTAATATTTTATTTTAAACATTTAACTTACTATTTTATAATAATGTATTTGTAGATGAGCTTAAAAGGATGAGGCTGTCCAACTCCTAGATTCAGGAGCAACTGCATGTTGCGACAGAGAAGCTAACTCAGCAAGCGGACTTTATGAAGCAGCAAGCTGACATTATGAAACAAATGCAGGAACAACTCTGACTTTTAAAGCAAGACAAGGAAGCCAACTGCAACAAGACGAAGGGACCGGCGTCGGATGATGACCCTGATGATGGTGATGACTTTGCTAGGACTTTAGAGGCATACTAATTGTTGTTTGTATGTTATATTTTGTTTAAGACTTTCGAGACATATCAGATATTTTTTGTATGTTTTATTTTATTTAGAACTTTAGAGACATTTTAGTTGTAGATTTGATGATTGTTGTTGTTCATTTTTGTTGTTATAGTACTATTTAATTTAGTTTAATTGTTTATATAGTATTTTTTTGGATTTCTGTTGCTCAATTTATGTATTTATGTTCATTTGGAATCTTTGTTGTTTACAGGAAAATTAACAAAAGTTTAATACATTTTTAATTTTTTATTTTTAATTCCAGAAACTGTGGCAGAAATTTTCAAAATTCCCTTCCAAAATTCGTAGCCTGTTGCAAGGGAAAAATGAAAATGTTCCCTTGCAAATTTTGCAATGAAAATTTAATGCAGTCCCTCGCAAATTCAGCGATGGAAATTTAACATATTCCCCCGCAAATTCTGCGACGGATTTAACTTTTTTTCCATCGCAGATTTTGCAAGGGAAATTATACCCGAAATTTCCGTCGCAATTTGCGACAGAAAAACACTATAGATAGGTCTGTTGTTCGCGAGGGAAATTTACTTTTTTGCAAGAGAACGTTTCCGTAGTAATTTCCGAGGGAATTTTCATTTGACAAATTTCCCTTGCAAATCTATTTGCGAGGAGGGTTTTAGCGAGGCACCGTGTTCCCTTGCAAATTCCGTCGCAGACCATCTTTGCAAGGGAATTTTGCTGTTTTGCAACGGAATTTCTCCCTCGCTAATTGTGATTTTTCTAGTAGTTAGAGTTTGAAGCATGGTGAGAATGAATAAACAAGGAAAGGATGGAACTTATAAGAGAGCAAAACCTGATGTCAGCGCCACCTTTGCCCATTTAAGTAGAAACATGCTGGCAAACTCACAAATCAGTAGCATCTGGGGAGAAGCTCAAAACATCTCATTTGGGATCCCAACCATGACCAGAATCCCCCTCCCCATGAGAGCCTTAAGAACATCTAGCTCTGTCTCAAAAAGCTTCATTTTTGAGATCTTGTTATATCTCAAGAGATCAACCACGATTGAAGGCTTCAACTTGTGGATAGAAATCTTGCCCCAGTTGACCCTTATTGCTGATTCTGCCTAGCTTCAACCCAAAATCCATATGTAAATAACAGTAGCGAACCTGGGCTCCAACATTCGGCCATTGTTGATCCTCCTCCCGTTAACATTTTGTGTGGCATTAAAAGGATTGATTATGCTTTGAGTTTCTTTGATAAGATGAAGGCTAATGGGTGTGAACCTGGAATTCAAGCTTGCTTGTACTTTAAATTCTAAAGTTGAGAAGTCCCACATCGGCCTTGATATAAAGTGAGAGAAGCTTTATAAACCATTCGAAACCAAGTGTTGGCATGAAAAGCTGTCGCGTGGGAATAATTTGTTATTAGTTAACCGGGTTGATTTTGACTCACCGGTTCGTGGGTTTCTACAAACTCGGCTTGTCGAACCCGAGTGACAGTGGTTTAGTGACATAACCGATCCCCAATAGAAGACTCAGACTGGCTTGGGGACCGATTTCCGGGTTGAACCGGCCTATCTGAGCCAATTTTAATAATATTGGTCCTTAATCTCTTCATATATTTGATCTTGCATAAAGTTGTAATTTAGAAAAAACTTTTGTGTAAATCTTGTCATAATTCATGTTCCTCTTGAGTATAAAAATCACATTCATAACACTAACATATCATTAGATGTAATTATAAAATGTATGTACAATATATCAAAACTAAACTCTAATTATTAAATCATTTTAGTTTATTATATAGATTTTAAATTAATTTATTTAAATTACAAAGAATTCATACAACTCAACTTAATAGTGCATCTATTAGTAAAAACCATATGATATATATTAGCCATGTTATTTAATTGTGATCAGTTTTAAGTTAGTTACTTTGTCAACTAGTTAGTTACTTTTCTTAGCTGTCAATTAGTTAGGTTGTTATTCTGTTTTTAGTAACTACAGTTAGTTGACTAGAGTTAATTCTTTACTTTAGTTTAGTTTTCTTCTTTTCTTCTTTCAGTTTCTGGAAGCTTATACATAAGCTTTAGTCTACCTCTTGTACGGTATCTTTTCATCTTTGTTAATTCTACAATGAAATTCAGTATTCTCTCTTTTGTTATGGTATCTGAGCTCTGATCTTCGCCTCTTTCTTTTTTGTATTTTCTCATCTTCTTCGAGTCTTCATCAAGATCAGTGTTCATCAAAGATCCTTGATTTCTTTCGAGTAAATGGCGGATCAGAGCTCTGATCAAGTCAATGTAGAGAATAGTTCAAACACCACCACGCATGCATCAGAAAATCTCCTAGATCCAAGTAGTCCTTACTATCTCCACCCGAACGAGAATCCGTCTCTTGTGTTAGTTTCTACACTCATGAATGGTAAGAATTACCATGGATGGGCCAGAGCGATGAGCATGGCGTTAATCTCCAAAAATAAGCTTCAATTTGTGAATGGTTCTATCTCGACTCCAGATCTGGCAGATAGAAGGTTTGCTGCTTGGGAGAGATGCAATACCATGGTTCTTTCATGGTTGCATCGATCCATCACTGAATCCATTTCACAATCGATCCTATGGATGGATCAAGCCGTAGATGTTTGGAAGGACCTCAAGGAGAGGTTTTCTCAGTCTGACATTTTTAGGATTTCTGATTTGCACGATGAAATTTTTCGTTTGCATCAAGGAGAAAGTTCGATTTCAGACTTCTACACTCAACTCAAAATTTTATGGGATGAGTTAGAGTCACTGCAGCCAACACCTACCTGTAAGTGTGTTAGGCCTTGTTGTACGATTTCTTCTCAAATAAGGAGCATCAAAGATAGGGATTATGCAATCAGATTTCTCAAGGGAATTAATGAGCAATTCTCTCATGTAAGGTCTCAAATTATGTTAATGGATCCTCTACCTTCCATAAATCGTGTTTTTTCCCTGATTACTCAACAAGAAAGGCAAATGCACTTGGAGAATGTGGTGCCTGGTTCTGTAGATGGGAGTTCAAAGATTTTTTTTAGTCCAGTGGAACAATCAGGAAGGGGACGCTTCAATGCTAGAGGTAGAGGACGTGGTTATAACGGTGGTCGTGGGAGATCCTACTCACCTCGTTTATGTACTCATTGTGGAAAGACGAATCATACTGTGGATACATGCTTTGAGAAGCATGGATATCCACCTGGATACAGGGTTAAAGGCACGCAGAGTTCTCATAGAGCAAACTCAGCTAGCACTCATGGTCCTCTTGAAGAAATATATCCGGATGGTGATTCTGGCAATGCCTCTTCTCTTCAAGGAAACAAAGAAAATTTCACTCAGGACCAATACAATACAATTCTGGAGATAATACAGCAGTCCATGCAACCTAGACAGCAAGAACCAACAATAACCTCTCATGCTAGCAACCTTGTGCAGACCAAGGCACTTCATGCTGGATCCACAATCCGATCAACCAATGATAACTTGATGTCTTCTTCAGGTAATAACATGGTGCAGTGGATCCTGGACACAGGAGCCACTGACCATATCACAAACTCCTTTCAAAATTTGTCTCATGCTCAGAGGATTGATCCAATAGCTATTTCATTGCCAAATGGAAACCAGGTTTATTCATTTTGTTCGGGAACTGTCAAACTCTCTCAAACACTAACCTTGTTCAATGTTCTTTTTGTAGAGCATTTCAATGTTAACTTGATATCAGTAACCAAATTAGCCAAAGATACTAATTGCTACCTTACTTTTCAGCCACAAATATGCACAATACACCAACACCCTACAATGGAGATGATTGGTTCAGCTGAGCTAGTTGGAGGGTTGTACATCCTTGCTCAAGTTTTTGATTCGAAGAAGGCATCTTTACCAACTACAAATTTTACCAATACAGTTCCTGTCAAAACATTTCCTGATTTGTGGCATATAAGACTAGGCCACTGTTCTTCCTCTGTAATAAAGTCAATGATGACTCAATTTCCTTTCATTTCCTGTAAGAATATTGATAACCCTTGTGAGATATGCCATTATGCCAAACAAAAGAGATTACCCTTTCCCTCAAGTTCTACTGTTACTGTTAAAGCTTTTGATTTAGTTCATATTGATATTTGGGGTCCATACTCTATTCCTTCAATTCATGGTCATAAATACCTCTTAACCATTGTTGATGATCACACAAGATACACATGGGGTGTCATGATGAAACTGAAATCAGAAACTAGGACACACATTCATGCTTTTGTAACACTAATAGAAAATCAATTTGGCATAACCATTAAGGCTTTTCGTAGTGACAATGGCCATGAGTTTTCAATGTCAGAATTTTTTGTTCAAAAAGGTATCTTGCATCAAACATCTTGTGTTGAGTCTCCACAACAAAATGGTGTTGTGGAGAGAAAACATCAGCATATTTTGAACACAGCCAGGGCTTTTCTTTTCCAAGGAAACATTCCTAAACAACTTTGGTGTTACTGCATTCAACATGCTATCCATGTTATTAATAGACTTAATTCTCCCATTTTGCATAATAAGTCACCATATGAGATGTTATACAAGGCACCACCTGTCTTAATTCATCTAAAAACCTTTGGTTGTCTATCTTTTGCTTCTACCCTTCACATGCATCGCACAAAGTTTGATGCTAGAGCTAGAAAGTGTGTGTACTTGGGGCACAAAAATGGGACCAAAGGATATGTTTTGTATGACTTGAAGTCCAAAGAGATTTTTATATCCAGAAATGTTGTTTTTTATGAAAGAATTTTTCCTCTCATTGAGAATCAAGAGGGTGATAACACAGGTTCTGCTATAGCACCTCTAATCCTACCCACACCTACACTTACCATATATGACTTTCCCCAAAAGGTGCATTCACCACCTACTCCATCCAGTAGTCCTTTTTTAATTGTAGCAGGACCTGCTCCTTTGCTTTCTACTTCTTCTGTTTCCTGTCCATCAGCAGAACCTACTCCTTTATTACCAACCACTACTGCTGCTTTACCAGAACCTGCTCCTTCATTACCAACCACCACTGATGCTGATCCATCTACTAATCTTCGAAGATCAACTAGAGTAAGGATGGAGCCTCGGCATTTCAGTGATTTTCACTGCAATTTCTCCATGGTTTCAGCTGACATCAACTCATCTTCAGGTAAACATTCTTCCTTACCCTTTTCTTTGTCATCTCCTGTTTCTTATACACATTGTTCTCCCTCTTATACTTCCTTATGCCATAACTTGAGCTCTTTTGTTGAGCCCCGAACATATAACCAAGCTATTCAATCAAAGGAATGGGTTTTGGCAATGACTGATGAACTTGAAGCTCTTAACCGTAATCAGACTTGGTCCATTGTTGAACTCCCTAAAGGTAAACATCCAATTGGTTGTAAATGGGTTTACAAAGTGAAGCATAACCCTGATGGCACTATTGCTAGGCATAAGGCCCGTCTAGTAGGTAAGGGTTACAACCAAATGGAGGGAGTGGATTACTTTGAGACTTTTTCCCCAGTAGCCAAACTCACCACTGTTTGGTTGCTTCTTTCGGTTGCTGTTGCTAAAAACTGATCACAATTAAATAACATAGCTAATAAAGTGATCACAATTAAACTGATCATACAACCTCAGTAAACACATTGAATTGGATTGTCATGTTACTAGGGAGAAGGTGGTAGCTGGGCTGATTCGACTGTTGCCCGTTCCTACAACTCAGCAACTTGCTGATATCCTCACCAAGGCCCTTAATCCAGCCTCATTCCATGATCTCCTTTCCAAGTTGGGGTTGTATGATCTCCACCCACCAACTTGAGGGGGGGTATTAGCTATGTTATTTAATTGTGATCAGTTTTAAGTTAGTTACTTTGTTAACTAGTTAGTTAGTCTGTTAACTAATTAGTTACTTTTCTTAGCTGTCAATTAGTTAGTTTGTTATTCTGTTTTTAGTAACTACAATTAGTTGACTAGAGTTAATTCTTTACTTTAGTTTAGTTTTCTTCTTTTCTTCTTTCAGTTTCTGGAAGCTTATACATAAGCTTTAGTCTACCTCTTGTACGGTATCTTTTCATCTTTGTTAATTCTACAATGAAATTCAGTATTCTCTCTTTTGTTAATATATGAAAACAAAAATTTCTCTTTTCAAGATTTGGACAAGTTCATATAAAACTGTAAAACGAAATGGGTGTCTCCATTTATTTATGATAATAACTATACAATGGTATGGAAAAAAATTAATAATAAAATAATGAATGAGAGGTTCAGAATAAATGATTGGCCATGTGGTTGGGTATAAGAGCAAAAAGTTACAACTGATTGGGGAAGATGGCAGGTACATGAGCTGAGATTATCCACACACACTACCCAAAGGAAGGAGAGAAGCGACATCCACGGAATCAAGTTTGTCCCTTCAAAAAAGAAATATAATAAAACCAATACATTAAAAGATAGATAAATTCAAATATTCTTGGAGTGAGCTTAGCCATGATCTTTTCCCAAAAATATAATATTTCTGCTTCATCTCATACTTAAAGTATGCTTTCAAATTAAATGAATATTTCTAGAGATATTTACCTATAATTTATCAATAATAGACTTTGAAAAAATTAAATTCAAACCAATTTATTTATTTATTTAACGCAATTCACCTTTTATTCACTGTACCGATTATGATCGGCTCCAAATACAATACTTTATTAAATTGAAGAGCTAAGCTTTAGTTCTTTATTTTTTTTAAAACAATTAGAACAGTAATTAGTTCGATTGATCCAAAACATTTTCGTGCACGACACTCACCTTGTTCGTATATC
Source organism: Gastrolobium villosum (assembly GCA_032173675.1). NCBI lineage: Eukaryota > Viridiplantae > Streptophyta > Magnoliopsida > Fabales > Fabaceae > Gastrolobium > Gastrolobium villosum. The sequence goes on along the minus strand of JAVKPL010001177.1, from coordinate 97,076 downwards.
TAATGGCGTAGCGATAATTACAAGATAAACAGGAAGATGTGTTGTGTGTACCCGAAGAAAAATGTTCCTTAAGTGGGTTTTGTTTGATTGTGCCAAAATTTTAAAATATATTAGCGAATAGATAAAAGGAAAGAGAAGTCTAAGTAATTTTAAATTTTTTTATCCCACAAATATTTTTGGACAAAATTTTATTTAATTAAAATTAATTTTCTTCCTAAACAATTTTAAAAACACACCTTTGCATCAGTATAATTTTTATTTCCCTAAAAAGATTAAGAGTGTTTTACCAAAAATAAAATGGGAAGAGTTGCACACATTTATGACATTTGCTTTGATTTTGTTTCGATCACATTAAAAAGGAAGTTATCTTTTGCATATTACTCAAGTTTAAATAATTCAAAAAATGACTATAAAATAGTTTAATTAATAAGAAATCTTAATTTATTATAAAGATTGAAATAATTGTCTTAATTTTAGAATGGAGAAAGTTGTAATAGAAAGACAAAGAAACAAAATGATAACTATTTTAAGAGTTTGGATTTGGTGCAATTACCTAATTTTGTGTCTGCATATCATTTAATGAGTTTATATAAAATGTTCAACTCTTTAAATGATGTCACGTGACCTTGTTCCATGCAAGTTCAAAATTATTTCACACTAATATTATATTAAAATTAAAACATTATTTCAAACTATATTTATTTAAATTACAAATGACTCATTCCTTTTTCTTTTTTTTTTTCTGATTTCTAACTTGTTCTGCAAAATGGTTTTTGTTTCTGAATAAGGTACGCAAAATTAGTTTTTAGAAAAGTTTGCAACTAATCTTCAATTAGTGAGAGGGGAACAATACGTGAAAATATAATTATATACATTTCACCATTACACTTCACATAGAAATTATTTTATAGATATTAACAAGGTCTTTTTTGGAAAGATATTAAAATAAGCTATAACAATAGCTTTTTTATTTTTGATAATCATAATTATAAATGGCTCAAAATGGCTTTAGTTTCCAAATAAGGTAGCCAAATTCATCCTTTGAAAAGTTTGCAACTAATTTGCAGTTAATGAGAAGGTAAAATAACATGAAGATATATTTAACTATTATACTTCAGGTAGAAGTTTCCTTTTATATATATTTAAATCAGATATTAATATTTTTAACTTAATAATTACAATTATAAATGTTCATTTCTTCATATATGTCGTATTTTTTTATTTGTTCTAAAGATGTTTTTTGGTTTTTAAATAAAGGAGGCCATGTTTTGTCTTTAGAAAATAGAAAAGTTTGCAATTGGCAAACTTTTATATTTGATTTTTACACTTCAGATGTTTTTATAATAATATACGAAAGAGTAATTTTATATTCCCTTGAAAAAATTTCACGCATCATCCTAATCTTTTAAAATATTTTGCATTAAATGAAAAATTAAAATGCCTATTTTTAAAAACTTAAAATATTTTTAAACGATTAAGAGAACTTATTAGGATGATATAAAACTGTTCATATTAAACAAATTAGGAATTTATTAACAATTGTCCTAAGGTCAATACATTGGATAATAAATTAAGATAGAAAATATTGAATAAAAAATATCACTTGATATATTAAATATTTAAAATATTTCAATGCTTTCCTTTGAAAGAGTAGTGTTATATTCTCTTAAAAACATTTCACGAATCATCATAATTCTTTAAAATAGTATGTATTAAATGAAAAGAAATATTTTAGATTTTAAAATTTTTGAAAACAAAATATTCTGTTTTTTTGAATAATTAAGAGAATTTATTAGGATAATGTAGAATTATCCATATTAAAAGTATTTTTTTTTCTTAACAAATGCTAAAAATATTAGGAATTAATTAACAATTGTCCTAAGGTCAAGACATTGGCTAAGAAATTAAGATAGAAACTATTAAATCACAAAAATATCTCAATGTATTATTATTTTTAAATTAATACTTTACTTTAAATAATGGTGTTATTATTGAGTGTCCTAAGGATACCGATCAAGAAAATGTATCTAGTAATTACAAAAAAGTAATAAATAATTTCTAAATTCGTAATATATTGTTTTTAACGAATGAGTTCTCAATATATTAAATACTTTTCATTTTTTCTATTTTTTATTTATTAACTATGATTTTAAGATATTCATTAACTAATTTCAAAAAATCAAAAACAAATCTGGTATTGTACCTTTTTTTATTCAATTTTTCATAAAAAATTGAACACATGAATTTTATTTCAGTTTCAAACACCCTCACCAGTTTTATGATGCTTCATAACAAGAAATTCGTGACATTTTTTTTTATATTTGTCTCAGTTTTATCTAAAAGCATCCTTGTCTCATATTGATATTTATTTTTTGTAAACTAATAAATCAAACGTGAATAGAATAATTAATAAATACAGTAGATTGTGTAAAAGACATGCAAATATTTATCTTTAATTATAAGAATCCATCTATTTGGGTGATGATATAATAATCTATTTTAAACAAAGATATAACTATTCTTTTGTCTCAGTAATACAACCATTATGAGACCTTGTGTGACACCAAAGTTATTTTTAAGTTAAAATAGAAAAAGAACCGTAAAAATAAAATTAGAAGCTATTTGATAATTATATAAAAAAATTTTTTAGTTTAAAAGTCACATAAAAATGGTTTATTTTCTAAAATGATACACATTTTAAAAGAAATTAATATAACTTATAAAAAAAAGTCTTAGAAACTTTTGGATTTTAATTTTTAAGAAAAATATTTCTGCAGTTAAAAGTGCAGATAAATTTTCTGCATTTATTTCTAAAATAACGTCATTTTGGAATTGAAAGATTAAAAAATTATAATTATAAAGACTATAATAACTCTGAAATAAATTAAAATTATAAAAATAACGTGATTTCCACCCAAAATGACGTCATATTAAACTTACTATAGATAATTTATCTGCTTGTAAAAAAAAAGCGAACCTTATAATTTTTTATTATAAAAAAAGTTATTTTTAGGATTTTATATTTTAGTTGGATTGTGATTACCATTTTATTGAGTTTAATATAAATATTTGGGATATTTTATATTTCTTTGCAAAATTGATGAATATTATAAGTTTAGTTTCATTTTTTTGTTAAATTATTGAATATTAAATATAATATACACTACATAAATTAAAAATATTATTTAATATCAAAACGTGTCGAAATCTAACATTTTTTAGAATTAACGTGTCGGAGTATCGTGTCGTATCGTGTCACGTGTCCCGTGTCAGTGTCGATGCTATATAGGCGATAACGGCAAGAAAAAAACCAAATGTATAATTTTTTTATTATAAAAAAAGTTATTTTTGTTATAAAACATTTGTAAAAATTTGTTTAGTGTAACTTCTACTGTTAGGAAGAGGAGAAGTTAATTTTTTTTTAGCATTTTGCAATAATTTTTTTGTTGTTGATATTTTAAGCATTTATTGTTAACAGAATGAAAAGATAACATTGGTATTTTAAAATTAACAAAAGATAATGATTTTATATCCTTAGAAAACAATAAACATATATTTTAATATCAGTTGATATTGAAACAACAGCTATGGTAATAAAAGCATCCATGGAATTTTTTTTTTTAAAAGAAAATTATGAAAAATTAAACAGGCACATGTTGCTTAGATGGTGTTTTAAAAGCTTATTATTACAACCCACACTATCTGTGCCTGATTATTCTCTTATCTGTAATTATTATTTTTATTATTTTATTATTTTATTTTATATATTTCAAAGCCAACTAACACCCTTTTCTTTCTCTTTCTCTGTCAGAAGACTCCAAAAAAGAAAGAAAGAAAAAAAACCTCTGTTGGTGTATTGTCTGATTTTCTCTCCAAACTAGAGAGCGACCGGCGAGCCTAACCTCGCCGGAAAATCGCTCTACCTTTGCTCGAAGTTTCAGATTTTCGGATTTGGGTGCGAAATTGTGATTATCTTCTTTACTGGCTCCGTAGAAAAAACTGTTTTTGTGTGTGGTTGTATACATTCATTGCTGGGTTTTCTTCTCCTTTTGTTGTGTGGTGAGGAATATCTGAGAAAGCAATGCGGAGAGAGAAGAGGGTTTTTGTTGCAGCAGATATCATGGGATCTCCTGTTCATGAATTCTTTTTGTTGTAAACCGTTCAAAAGATTCGTTTTTTTTTGTTATCTCTTTCTTCTCGAGTTTGTTGATGAAGAGTTTGCTGAATTTTGTGGAGAAACAGAGGGAAGGAGGATTTTTGGGGTTTTTGTGCTAGCGTGGTTGCGTTCAAATTGAGAAGGTGCGAATTTGTTAGCTTGAAAAAATTATGGTTTCTGTTTTTTTTTTTTTTTTTTCTTTTTCTTTGGGGTGGGGAAATGGCTTTTCTTTGGAATTAGCTTTCTCTTTGATGCTACTGGTTATGTTCATGTTTTTGATCTGTTAATGTTGTTTAGATTAGACCCCTTTTTGAAAGTTTGTTGTTTTTTTTCTCTTGATCTGTTTATTTTTGAGGTTTTCCGTGTAAAATTCCTTCTTCATCTGTCTAATTTTGTACAGAACCAAGGTGGAGTGTTGTAAAATTAAGGTATATGATTTTTTCATATTATATATATATATATATATTTTAAAATTTTTTTGGTTTCAATAAAGGAGAGATGACTTGAAGGGGGAAATGTTTGTTAAAGTTGAATGGGAATTTCCTAATTTCTATGCATATTTTTGTTTCAATTTCCTACATTTTCTTGGCAATAAGATAGCCAAGCCGTATTAGGTCCTTGTTAGGTGAGAAACGAGCTTTCTTCTTTTCCCTATATCATCATGTGCTGTCCTTTCTTTTGGTAGTGTTTAGTTGAAGATGCAACTAATTTTGGCTTAGTTTTGTACTAATCTCTTTGAGTTTTGGAATCAGGAGCTAGGAAGAGATTCTAATAGGGTTTCATTAGTCTACTTTCTCTCTCTTTTCTTTTCTGTCTCTTTTCTTTTCTGTTTGGGGGGAGAAGGTGATGATAGTAGTGTTCTAATTGTTAAGATATATGATTTTTCCTGGGTCTGAAATGGCCTCAGGTTTTCTTTCTGCCAATATCATTTTTGATAGGGATTGCCATATTCATTGTTATCTGTTCTTTCCTTTGTCAAATAAATGACCTTGAATTCCCAACAGATGACGAGGAATAGAGCCTAACAAAGCTAGCAAGTGAGGAGCTTTTTCAGCAATATTTCCCTTTCCTGATTCTCTGGACAAGCTGCAGGATGCCTTTTGAAATAATGGACCAGAGGGGTGTTTCTGCCTCATCTCACTTTTTTGATGACATTTCCTATGCTTCTGAGGTAATTATTTCCTTATCTGTCTCATTTTGGTTTTGTCAAACTTTATTTTATGATCTCAAGAAGTTAATGATTTTCAGTTCCATAAAACATTTTCCAGTTTAAGACTTCAGAATTATTTTCCATTATGTTAATCAACTTATCAATGGCCTCGATGCTATTGCCTTTCTGACCTATTGGTTTTCTAAATATGTCTCAAACTTTTTATGGCAGAGGAATGTTGGATTACGGAAGCCGAAATCCATTCCTGACCATTATCCACAAGGTGAGCTCAATCAAGTCATTATTTTTTCAAAATAGTCCTATATTTTGTATTATTTTCCCTGTTGCAATTATATCATTAATGCTCCGAATATATTAACTAACACATAGTTAAGATTCAGACCTTGAGTGAACTATTTCACACTTCAGTTTAGAAATTGCCAAGTTGCTATTGTTTGGAGTTTGGACATGTTAACTTAGTGGAGAGTTTTCTGTTTTCACATATATCTTTCTGTATACCTTATATGCTATGTGTCAGGTCTTAATTGAAACACAGTTATGCATTTCCTTTTTTGGACTTTTCAAGCAATAATTATCTCACTTTATGGTCAAGTTTCTTGTAAGTGTTCTGTTGCATTCAGAGTAATGATTATCAATGTGTGGCTAACAAATATCCTTTATATGAGTAATTGTCTTAAATTCTAAAACCAGTACATTTATTTCACTTTGTGGTGAATGGTGATAATACTTGGCTATTTTGGTTATATTTTCCCATAGTCATCACACTTTCTGCTCAAGACAATATATAAATTTTTGTTGCTCCTGGAATAATGAATACCTCTTATCAATGTTGCAAATAAGTAATTGACTTCATCTAAAATTAATACTTTTAATTTCTGTTTGTGGTAAAACATAATTGCTGCAACATTTACTGAAATGATGCTTTATGATGCATGTATAATTCAAGACCTTGTTCTTGCAACTTTTTGATTGTGGTGTAGCTGGGATATTAAATGATAATTTCATGAATTTAGATGCTCTGCTCTGCTGGGTGTAAGCTCATATGTGCTTTTGGTATGGACGTTACAAGGTTTTGCTGTTTTTTTATCATGATAATTTTTAGGGAAAAATGTTTATCCTTTTAAATGACACAACTTATATCATTTCACTCTCACAAAGAGATGGGACCAACACCTTTATTTTTTTTGTCAACTCTCTCTCCTCCTTTATCTATCTCTTTCTCTCTCTTAAAATGACACAACTTTACATCCTTTAAAATGATACACACTTTACCCTAATTTTTAATGTAGTAATTATGTAACATCTGTGTGTATATTTGTTTTTGTTCAGTCATGTTCCCTAAATAAGCAGTTCATTTGCAGAACTTGTAATAAATTTATGGGTAAAGTAAATTCTGTATTCAAAATTTCAGGAAAGAGTGAAATGGTGGAATCAGCTGGCGGCATTTTGAATGCTTCATTACCCCTCGAAACAAATCCAAAATCAGGCTTGCCAATGTCGCAGATTAGTTCATCTAGAGAAATTGCAGAAAACCTACATTTTGGTGGAGAAACGGGCATTATAGATTTGCTGAAGGATTCCAAGAAATCATTGCATTACCATCCAAGATCATGGTCTGATGCTCATATGCAGCCAGCATCTAGCTCATATGGTTTAATTGGGAACAAGATTGTCACCAATGCTGCCTCACGTGAAAGTAGTCTATTCTCAAGCTCTTTGTCTGAGATATTTAGCCAAAAATGTAAGAATTTGTTTCATGCATGCTAAGATAGCTGTGCACATATATCATGGTTATTACTGCATAGTGAAGTACTGATGCCTTTTAATATTTTTAATATTTTAGCTGCGAGTTTGTGTTGCATTAATTTGCTTGTGTATCATGTCATCATTCACAACGCAGAATATATGCTTATTCTCTTCCCTAATGTAGCAGGTCAAACAAGGGCACCTTCCCCCTGTTAAACCCACTTAAATGTAAAAGAATACGTTGTGTATATTGAATGAATATGTAAATTACAATATAAGAGCTCTCTATTTATAGAGACTAGGAAAAACTAATGGGCTGAGTTTACATGATGTGGGACTATATACTGAACAACTATACGATGTGAGACTATATATAAAACAACTATTCTAACACTCCCCCTCAAGCTGGAGCATATATATTGTAAGCACCCAGCTTGCCACAAATATATTCAACCCGAGGTCCCCTAAGAGCTTTAGTGAAGACATCTGCGAGTTGATCACTGGAGTTGACAAATGCCGTCTTGATTTTTCCTGACTGAATCTTTTCTCGAATGAAGTGACAATCGATCTCTATATGTTTGGTTCTCTCATGAAATACAGGATTAGAGGATATATGGAGTGCAGTTTGATTGTCACAGATGAGAGTCATGGGTTGTTTCTGTTCACAAAGATGAAGCTCCCGAATCAACTGCTTCAACCAGATTAGCTCCCAAGTAGCAACTCCCATTGCACGATATTCGGCCTTTGCACTAGATCGGGCAACAACAGTTTGTTTCTTACTTTTCAAAGAAATCAGGTTTCCTCCAAAGAAAACACAATAGCCTGAAGTAGAGCGCCTATCCGAGGGTGATCCTGCCCAATCGGCATCTGAATAACCACAAATTTCTGTATTTCCCTGATATGAATATAATAAACCTTTCTCTGGTGCTCCTTTGATGTAATGAAGGATCCTAATAGCAGCATCCCAATGAGAATCACACGGAGAATCAAGAAACTGACTAGCGACACTAACAGCAAAAGAAATGTCCGGTCTAGTTATAGTGAGATAATTGAGCTTCCCAATCAACCTTCGATAACGTCTAGGATCAGATAATGGCTCCCCTTGTCCGGGCAATAACTTGACATTGGGATCCATGGGTGTATCAACTGGTTTACATCCCAACATACCGGTTTCTTCTAGGATATCCAATGCCCTTTCTAGATTGCGCCACCTAAATTCCCAAGAAGTAGCGCAGCTTCCCAAGGTCCTTTGTTTGAAATTGACTGAATAAATGCTGTTTTAACTGACGAATTCCATCTTGATCACTTCCGGTGAGAATGATATCATCAACATAGACTAACAAATAGATGCATTTATCAGGAGATGTGATCCTATAAAATACAAAATGGTCAATTTTACTCCGGATTAAGCCAAACGCCTGAACAGCAGAACTGAAGCGACTGAACCATGCTCGAGGAGACTGCTTGAGACCATATAAGGATTTGCGAAGACGACACACCTTCCCAGACTCCCCCTGAGCAACAAAACCAGGTGGTTGCTCCATGTAAATTTCTTCTTGTAAATCACCATGAAGAAAGGCATTTTTGATGTCAAGTTGTAGGAGTGGCCAGTGACGAATAGCAGTAAGGGTAAGAAATAAGCTAACCGATGCCATCTTAGCGACTGGAGAGAATTTGTCGCTATAATCAAGGCCAAAGATTTGAGTAAAACCTTTTGCAACTAAACGTGCCTTGAGACGATCAATATGGCCATCAGGTCCAACTTTCACAGTAAAAACCCAACGACAACCAACTATAGACTTCTCTGGGGGAGCAGAAACAAGGTCCCAAGTGCCATTGGTATGAAGTGCGGTCATCTCATCTAGCATTGCTTGGCGCCACCCTGGATCGAAAAGTGCTTCAACTGTGGTCTTAGGAATAAAAACAGATGAAAGACTAGAAACAAATGTGAAATGAGGTGAAGTAAGACGGTCGTAGCTCAAAAAGGTATAAAGAGGATAAGGATTACGAGTAGTACGTGTACCTTTTCTTTGAGCAATGGGAAGAGCCTCTGGTGAAGGATCCGGAGGGGAAGAATCAACAGCAGTGGGCGATGAGTCAGCAGGAGTAGAGTCGACAGGAGGCACAGTTTTGCGACGCTGATAGGTGAGAAGTGGACGGTCCTCAGGTATAGAAGCAATAGGTTGATCATCTGGAATAGAAGCACCTGCAGTTGGCAAAGACAAGTCAAGAAAAGGGACAGGAAGAACATGATCAACCTGTGACAACTGAGATGGGATAGAATGAAAGGGTTGTGGATCAAGAAAAGTGACATCAGCGGAAACTAAGTAACGTTTAAGATCGGGAGAATAACAACGATAACCCTTTTGAAGACGAGAATAACCAAGAAAAATACACTTAAAGGCTTTAGATGTTAACTTGTCCTTACCAGGGGTGAGATTATGAACAAAACAGGTACAACCAAAGACATGTGGGGATAGAGGATAGAGAGAAACATCTGGAAGCAATAAGTTATAAGGAATGTCATTATTAAGCACAGATGAAGGCATACGGTTGATGAGAAAACAAGAGACAAGGATTACATCGGCCCAAAAGTGAAGAGGAACATGCATGTGAATAAGAAGAGTTCGTGCAGTCTCAATGAGATGTTTATTCTTCCGTTCAGCTACTGCATTTTGTTGTGGAGTGTGAGGACAAGTAGTCTGGTGTAAAGTACCCTATTTGGCTAAGAAATTAGAAACGTCCACAGAAACATATTCCTTAGCATTATCACTACGTAAAATAGGAATAGAGGCACCAAATTGAGTATGAATTTCAGCAGAGAATTTTTGATAAATAGAAAACAACTCAGAACGATTTTTCATTAAATAAACCCAAGTGCAATGGGAAAAATCATCAATGAAGGTAACGAAATACCGAAAACCTAAAACAGACAAGTTACGACTTGGACCCCAGATATCTGAATGAACAGGAGAGAAAGGGACATCAGCTCGTTTATTGACTCGACTGGCAAAAGAGGAGCGTGTATGTTTCCCTTGTTGACATGACACACAATCTAAAGACTGAAGACCAGATAAAAGAGGAACCATCTTCTGCAACTTTGAAAGACTTGGATGACCGAGGTGACTGTGGATAAGTTGTGGAGATTCTGTGAGAGAGCATGCCACTGAAGGACGAGACACCTCTAGATAGTAAGGCCCTTGTGACTCACGACCCACTCCAATAATCTTCCCCGTACCCGGATCCTGCACAGAAACAAAATGGTTAGAAAAAGTAATGGTGCAAGTAAGGGATTGGATCAATTTACTAATAGAAATTAAGTCATAAGGGATGCCAGGAATGTAATAAACAGATGTCAAGGCCAAGGTAGAGGTCGGACGAGCTTGTCCAATCCCACGAACTGGAGCTTTGGTTCCATTAGCAAGGATAAATGAAGGTAAATGATCAGAATAAGTAAGAGATGTAAAGAGTTCCTTATTACCACAGAAATGATCGGTAGCACCTGAGTCAAATATCCAAGTGCCAAGTGATGTAGATTGATAACCACAAGCAACGGGATTACCAGTATATGGAGCGGAGGGCTGAGACTGAGGAGAAACTGAACCAAATGATGCATTGTCTGACTGAGCTATATTTGCAGCAAGAGAGGTGGCCCAATTCTTGTAGTTGTTAGAATCCTTCAGTGTGGAAGATGTAATGGGCCCAATATTAGTAGAGATGATTCCTGAGGAAGTCTTGACAGGAGGACAAGGAGAGTTAACCTCCGAGAGATCAGAGGACGCTGCTGTCATGTATAAAAGCCGTAAACGAAGGCAAACAATATCCAATCAAGGAGAATCACGCGTCCAAAGTGAGACCCACAAAGAACCAAGAACAGATCCGGAAAAGGGAGGAGAAGGCGAGCTTCTTTGTCCAAGACCGGTCGGAAAAAGCCGCCAGAAAATGGCTCACGCGCCGGCAGAAGGTGGCACGTGAAGCCCACGCGCAGAGGACAGGAACGGCGCGTGAGGGCCTGTTGCAACTCTGATGGTTGCCGGACTTCCACAGAGGTGGTCGCTGGGAAGAAAGGGTGCTGATCGCGTTCTGACCTGACTGAAAACTCGCAGGAAATGTGCTCCGGCGGCCTGAACAGTGGCTGACGGTGGTTCCGGTGACCGTTGGAGTTGTGGACGCGTTCAGAAGATGCTTGGAAGAGGACTTACAGTCCTTGATGGCTTGCCGGAAGGACGCACGACAAAGAAAAGATGATTCCTAAGCAGTGGGCTTAGGTTTTAAAGCGAAACAAGGTTTCTAAGCGGAAACTAGGGTTCCCAGAACGAACCAGGCTCTGATACCAACTTAAATGTAAAAGAATACGTTGTGTATATTGAATGAATATGTAAATTACATTATAAGAGCTCTCTATTTATAGAGACTAGGAAAAATTAATGGGCTGAGTTTACATGATGTGGGACTATATACTGAACAACTATACAATGTGAGACTATATATAAAACAACTATTCTAACAAACCCCACCAAAAGGAAGAAATTAAGAATTTTTTCTACTTTTTCTCAGTCTTATGGTTTTACTTTGGTTTTTTGGTTTTACTTAAGTTGAGTTGATTTCCTCATATGGTCACTGTGTGTTTATATTCATATCTAGGTGCAGTGAGGTTATTGGGGAATGATGTTCTGTCTGATCAGCCTTTCTCTGGTGGTTTACTTTCTGAGGAAGAACCGTATAAATCTCTTGAAGAAATTGAGGCTGACACTATTGGGAAGCTCCTTCCTGATGAAGATGATCTGTTTTCTGGTGTCACTGATGAGTTAGGATACAGTGCTCATGCTAGAACGAGTGATGATTTTGAAGATTTTGATTTGTTTAGCAGTGGTGGAGGCATGGAGTTGGAAGGTGATGAAGTTTCAGGAAAAAGAACCAGTTGCGTGGATGGAGATCCTGGTTACTTTGGAGCTTCTAAGGGGAAAATTCCTTTTGATGAACAATCTTCTAGAACACTTTTTGTTAGAAACATTAATAGCAATGTAGAAGACTCTGAGCTAAAGGCTCTCTTTGAGGTAGATGCTATCTCAGAATTTTCTGGAAGCGTTTCATGTCACTAATAATGAAATGTAAATGGACTATTTTGTTTGTTTTGGCAGCAATATGGAGATATCCGAACCATTTATACTGCCTGCAGGCATCGTGGATTTGTTATGATTTCTTATTATGACCTAAGGGCAGCACAAAATGCAATGAAAGCACTTCAAAATAGGTCATTGAGGTCTAGGAAACTTGATATACATTATTCAATTCCAAAGGTAGATTTCTTGAGAACTTCTCATTTATGCATAATCCTTTCTCCATTATTATCATTTGGGTAAAGTTGGTATTTCTGTTGTTCATCTTATCTCCTTTTAGTATTACTGCTATGTGATTTGCTTGTTCGATTGCTTCATGTTCCTATGCTTTGCTGATAGATATATCTCAAGTCTCAACTTAATGATATGTTAGGGCAATGCTCCAGAGAAGGATATTGGCCATGGTACTTTGATGATATCTGGTCTTGATTCATCTGTTTTGAATGATGAACTCAAACAGATTTTTGGATTTTATGGAGAAATTAAAGAAGTAAGTTGTTCATTGTTGGTCTTCATCCTTTTTTTGTGCTTGTGTTTCGAAAGATGTTATGGGCATCATTAAATATTGTGTCTGTAATTGCAGATCTATGAACATCCTGAAATGAATCATATCAAAAGTATTGAGTTTTATGATGCCCGAGCTGCAGAAGCTTCTGTTAAAGCATTGAATGGGATCTGCATTGCTGGGAAGCACATCACGCTTGAACCTGGCCATCCTAGGATTGCAACATGGTGGCTATTACCACTTTTTTTTTTTTAATGTTGATTTTTTCTCTAATTTTTAGTAACTTTTCCAACTATTCATGCCTTTTAAATGTGCCTATCTTTGTCAATGTTTTGTAGATGAAGTCTTTATTTTTTATCTGCATATTTATTTTACCATCTTTAATAATATTCTCACTTTTAATATATTGCAAAGTCAATATCAATCACTTTGATGGAAAAAATATTTCTCTTTTTTTTTACTTCCTGCTTTTAAGTTAATCATCTTAATTGTTGTGGAAATCTTGCTTTTGTAGTATGATGCAGCAGTCTCAGAAGGGACATGATGAACCTGACTTCGGTCATAATCTCAGTGACAACTTATTATTAAGACAGAAGGGTATGATTTTGTCTGCTTACGTATCTTTTTTCCCTATGATGCTAAAATGTTCTTGGTCTCACTAGACATAATGTGCAGCAGCAGTGTCTTCTGGAGTCATTGCATCTGGTGGCAGCTTGGAAAATGGATATAATCAGGGATTTCAATCTGCAACACGGCCACCTTTGAATGCTTTCATTGATAACACATTCTTTCATGTGAATTCTAGCATTCACAAGACCACAAGAGAGACACCTGCTGGTGTTTGTGAGTCAAATAACGTTGATGCAATGAAATTTGCATCTATTCCGAGATTCCATCCTCATTCTTTACCTGAGTATCATGATAGTTTAGCTAATAGTCCTTACAACTTTTCAAGCACCATTAACATGGCTGCCAATGTTGGAACTGGATTGCCAGAAGTGTCTAACAGCAGGCACAGTCAGGGAATGGGCTCAGCTGGGAACCTAGCAGAATTCAATGCAGGAGGTAAATTTAATGTGCTATGAAAGCTTCACGTATAACCTTACTTTATCTGCAACAGTTTCAAAATGATTCCTTGTCTATAGAAAATTGTGATAGGAAGGGACCAATTAATTGCAAAGGTTAAAACCTAGTAGAATTTTTTTTTTTTGGATACAAACATATCAGAATTTAATGCAGGAGGTAAGTTTAATGTGCTAAGAACTCCTCACGTATAACCTTACTTTATCTGCAACAGTTTTGAAATGGTTCCTTGTCTATAGAAAATTGTGACAGGAAGGGACCGATTTATTGCAAAGGTTAAACTTATTGTTTACTTTAAACGGGATCTAGCAATTTAAAACATTACAAATGGGCTTGACTGTTACTGTTAATGACGATGCATAAGGTTTTCAATATTTTCATTTTTCTAATAACACCAAAAATATAAATTGCTATTTAAAAGGATAGTTATTGATTTAAATAAATTTAGACTTGCCTACGTGAGTATCTAATATTAAGCATTCAGAATTGAATCCTGATCTTGAAGTCAGCCTTTCTATAAGATTTAAGTGGTAGAAGCTGGGTAATTCAAGCCTGAAGAGATATCTAATGTGGATTTAATAGTTTTATATGTGATGCTGGTTTGTGTAATTGTGGTTTTATTTTGGACCATCAGGAAATGGGAACCACCCCAATCATGGACTTTATCATATATGGAATGGGTCCAACGTGCATCAGCAACCTCCATCAAATGCCATGCTTTGGCAGAAAACACCATCCTTTGTTAATGGTGCTTGTGCTCCATGTCTTCCACAAGTTCCTAGCTTTCCTAGAACACCGCCTCATATGCTGAGAGCATCACTTATTGACCACCATGTTGGATCAGCACCAGTTGTTACAGCCTCACCCTGGGAAAGACAACGTTCTTACTTGGGAGAATCTCCTGATGCTTCTGGTTTTAGATTGGGTTCTCTAGGAAGTGCAGGCTTTCATGGTAGCTGGCAGATGCATCCTCCAGATTTTTCTTCTCGCAACATATTTTCTCATGGTGGTGGGAATGGTACTGAGTTGACGTCCAATGCTGGTCTGGGCTCTCCTAAGCAGCTGTCTCATGTTTTCCCTGGGAGACTTCCCTTGACTTCAATGTCAAAATTTGATTCTACCAATGAACGAATGAGAAACCTCTATCATCGCAGAAGTGAAGCAAATACTAACAATGCTGATAAAAAACAGTACGAACTTGACCTCGGTCGCATATTGCGTGGGGAAGACAACCGAACAACGCTTATGATAAAAAATATTCCTAACAAGTACGCCAATTGTTTCCATGTCTTTTTAGACATTTTTGCTGCTTACATTGTTATTTTTTCATCTTCATTTTACAAAAGAACATTGCACTGGCAAGATTATTAGTTACATAGGTGTTTGCTTATTTGGCTCTTGCCCTTTTCATTTTGACGCATTACCAATGCTATCTCTCTCTCTTTTGCTTGTTTACACTTGCATGGACACACTTTTACTTTTTACTTATCCTTGCATATTTTAAATATGCTTCTTATACTTAGTTTTCCATAACTGATTTCACAGGGAGTAAAGCATGCAAATTCTATGTCACTGGTCTTTTGATTTGTCCCTTTTCTATTTTAAATTTGTTGTATATCTTGGCAGGTATACTTCAAAGATGCTTCTTGCTGCCATAGATGAGCAATGTCGGGGAACTTACGATTTTCTGTATTTGCCAATTGATTTCAAGGCAAGTATTTATTTGGAGTTGGTTAACTCTTTTCCTAAATGAAGCAATCATAAATGAGTTTTAAGTCTATTCTACAAATGGTTGCAGAACAAATGCAATGTTGGCTATGCATTCATCAATATGATTGATCCTGTTCAGATTATTCCATTCCACCAGGTTATTTGAGAATTCTTATGCAATACTACTTTGATTTATTTTTCTATCCAGCATGAATTCAGAGTTAATCTGTTTCATTTTGTTTCTGCATGAGTTGATAAACCTAATAGATAAGAAACATTATGCAGGCTTTTAATGGGAAAAAATGGGAAAAGTTTAACAGTGAAAAGGTAGCCGTACTTGCATATGCCCGAATTCAAGGAAAAGCTGCTCTTATTGCTCATTTCCAGAATTCAAGCCTGATGAATGAAGATAAACGTTGTCGTCCTATTCTCTTCCATACAGATGGACCAAATGCTGGTGATCCGGTAAATCAGCTTGTTCTTTAGTTGTAAATATTTTCCATTTGCTGTCTGCAATGTATTAAGGAACTCCTATTATGGAACTACTCCTATAACCGAGTCAAATTTGACCTAATTTGTCTCTGCAGGAGCCTTTTCCCTTGGGTTCCAATATTAGACTGAGGCCTGGAAAATCGCGCATTAGTGGTAATGAGGAGAATCGCAGCCAAGGATATCCTTCAACTTTGGCAAGTGGAGAGGAGTTTGCTAATGGAATAGATCCTTCATTGAGTTCTTCAAGAAACTCTGACTGATATAGCATCAGGCACTAACAGTTCAATGTTGCATATCATATCAACTCTCAAGTTTGTATATTTACATTTTCTTATTGATCAAAGAGAGGAGTTGGAGCCGGTAGGAAAAGGGGGGCTCACAATTTTTGCCTTATAGAGGAGCCTTGCAAGAGTTTTTGGAGGTTGAGGTACATAACCAGAATGAAATATCCGATTCTAGTATTTTCTTTATTTTCCTAAATTTTTGCTTGGAATCCTACTACCCTCTTACAAGTTTAGAGAATGGCTTAACTGAAGCTTAAAATTTTGGCTAGCTTTGAATGGACAGTATGACAATTTGCAGTTCCCTTGAGATAATAGTGCGCATCTTTCCAGGTTTCAAGGGTCCTTTGCTGGTTTTGTTTTCATCATTGTCTTAATGTTCATATGTAATTTTGTTTCTTTATATCCCTGATGGGATTTGTTGTCTATATAATGTGATTGTTGAAGATATTTAATTGGAATATTTATTTCGGTGATACTAGTTTCAGATATTGCTGTTTAGTTGGTTATTTCCGAAGGAATTATTGGATTTGCAGAAGCGATAAGACCATTATGGTTTGGAATGCGTTGGATTATCATTGTTTACAATTACCTCTTATTGCATAGATCTATGCAGTATTTCATCGTGTTTGATTCCTTTTCACGAACTTCTCTCATATGCATGAATAAACTCTGAGTCTGGCTAGTGGTAGATCTTCCAGACTGTCTCTCAATGGGGAATAGAGCTGGTGTGTGGGCATTACTATTACGGAGTTGACCTTACTTAAGCCTCTGTAATTACCAAGTGAAGACCTTTAAGGCTAATGACTATAAGTGTAAAATATACGAGTTTCAAAAAATCCTAACCTTAAGTTGAATGAGTTCTAGGTTTCTTGGGTTCTTCTTACACACTAAGCTTTATTGGGCTTTAGTGAAAGAGCAAAACCTAACAATCTTCCACATGCTTTTAGGTACAAACTTGAGTCCAAAGTCGAAGTCCATGTATCTCACTAGTTGTTATCAATTGAAAGTACTCTATCCCTTATCTCGAGTTAGCCTGAGGATCTACCATCTGTTATTAATCAAGGCTTCTGATAATCAACGAATGATTCTCTAATTCGGTGCTACTCTACTAAAAGTTCGAACTTGAACTCTAAGATTAATGAACTTTATGAATATGCATTGCCCTTTTGTAGAATGTCGATAATTGACTAATGAACTTTATGTTATTTAATCAATTATTTATTCCCTTGACTTCGATAGTTTCTCTAATGGATTACATGCACTGGTTAGTGTCTTCAATATCCAAGTACCAAAACATATCAATGAGACATATCCTATAAATTTCATGTTGTTTATCTCATAAATATCGATAATCAAATAATTTCACTTCCAAAATACTGAGTTATTGGCCGTCAATAGATCAGTACTCACCCTTTGGTAGATCAAAGAATGAAGACTATTTAATTACCTATTTATGATAAACTCAACATTAAGAGCAATCACATAATTATAGTTAACCGGAGATTTGATACCTTATGACAGAAAAATAACCTTATTCAAATCTCTTGTTGATCATTTCAATGTGAATGTTATTTCACACCAATATTTTACAATGATTCAGACAAAATTGTCATAAAATATTGCAGTCTAATTAAAGCGCCAACTTTATTTAATAGCTGTGAATCAATTCATCAACCGTCACAACTTATGATCATGTCCTCCATAAACGTATCTGAATGATCATATACTACACAATAGATCTAGACCTTCATGTTAGTAAATTGTGTGCACAAAACAATGAATAACTCATCATTTGTAAAATTTAGAAAATGATAACATTGTTTCATTGTCTTACTCCAAGAGCACAATGAACACAATATTTCCCACTCGCTTAATGCAAGTTTAGGATTCTTCTTAGACCCAAAGAAGTAATGTCTCTTGAACACAAGTTCAGGCAAACTCTTAGTAACTGGGTTTGCAAGATCCTCCTCTAATGCTATCCTAGTTTAGTGAAAAAATTGATAGCTCAAGGCCGATTTTCTTGAGTCAATATCCACTTGAAAAATTGAATGTGTGAAAGCTCGGCTTTTCAAGACTCCCACTAGAGTATACTAGTATATATTCTCTTGTTCTCCGAAGATACTTGAGTACATGCTTAACAATATCTAGTGTTCCTCTAGGTCCAGAATGGTACCATCTCACTACTCCCACTGCGTGGCAGATGTCTGGTTTAACGCCCAACATGGTATGCATGAGACTAGCTATTACCAAAGCATAAGGTATCCTACTCATGCATTCTTCCTTCTCAGGAGTCTTTAAAGGTTACTCCTTATGAAGATGAATTCTACGTCTGAGAGACATAATTTCCTTATTAGAATTACCATGTAGAATTTTGACAAGAGTTTTGTCAATGTAAGTAGTCTTAAGGTGTTGCCAACAACTTATTCTTCATATCTCATAAGAGTTTTATACCAAGAATATAATTGGCTTTTCCAATGCTTACATACCAAAACGCTAACTTAGCCAATTCTTTATTCTTGATATTACTTCCATGTTGTTTCCAATAAGGAGAATATTATCTACATAAAATACCAGAAAAGCTATTGCCTCCCCTTGGATCCTTTACATACAAATACACATCATTCATCATATTTTCTCAAAATCAAGATTTTAATAACCTGATCAAAACTGATGTTCCAAGACCTGGATGCTTTCTTAAGTCCATAAATTGACTTTCACAATTTGCATGCCGTGTGTTTTTGCCCATCCTCTATTTGCTTTTTAGGTTCACATGCTCCTAGTGGGTCTTATCCCTCTTGGTGCCTTTACTAGAGACCAAACAGAGTTGAAATACAAGATATTCTAACTCACGGTTTATAACTTTGAGCAACACAAGATATTCCATCTTATTTGACTGTTGTTGTAGGACGTGTGCCGGAGCACCCTAAATCCGAATATGGTTTGAACGGGGCTTGCACCCTCTCCATAATTTGGGTGGAATCAAGTTAAGAAGGTATATTGTCTTCTCCTAGGTATCTCCCCATAACGACACTGGCAAGGATTAATAACTGAACATGGACTTCATCAAGTCTAGAAATGTTTGTTTGTTTTTGCATACTGCAATTTTGTTCAACTGACATGTTTCTAGAGATGACAGTTATGAAAATTATCCCCTCTTAAATCAGGTAAGACCTGAACTTACCAGACTTGTACCCAACATTTTAGTCAAACCAAATTATTTTGATTTGGACACCTAGATGCTTTTCTGCCTCACACTTAAACCTTTTGAAATTTTTCAAAAGTTTTAGACTTATACAAACTACGTTCATCTGTCCAAATCCAGAGTAACTATTGAAGTTCTTATAATCTCTTTTGGCTTGAACGCTAATTGGTGCACATACATCAGTATGTACCAATTCCAGTTGAATTGTGGCACAAATCCCTTTAACCTTGTAAGATTGTTTAGCCATTTTATCTTCCAAATAAGACTTACATGTAGCTTTTAGCTCAAAGACTGAGGAACTTTCAGTCTCTCTTTTAACTAAACCATGCTTTTTTTGAGGTAATCTGACTCAATCATAAAGGTCAAAGACATGTTTCATTTGAAACTTTTATTTTTTTGGTGAATGTTCTTGTTCATCATCTTTTTAATTTCAACATAATGATTTTAATGAGATACATGACATAGGTAATAAAGGCTATTTAAACAATGTGCTAGAACAAACAAGATGAAGATGAACTTCGAAATGAAACTGCGGAATCAATTCATTGTCAAACCATGTTTTAACCAAACAACTAACAACAATTGATTTTCTCTTGAAATTCAGAACAAATAAACAATCACCAAAAACCAAAGTCTTTTATTATTAAAAGATAAAATAACTTATTCTATTGCTAATGCAGACACAAGCTCCCAATCTTCAAGCTTAAAATTTCTTTGTCCAACAGTAACAGGCCCTTTATGCTTGAACCACTGCAAATAGCAACAAACATGGTTAGTGGTTCCTGCATCATAGATTCATCCACTAAATAAGCCCTTAAATTACCCATACATGGTTATTTTCATCACCTATGGGCAATCTTTCATCTAGTATCCTTTTAGTCCACACTTGAATGACTTGCCTTTCGCTTCTCCGTAACAGCTGGTTTGACAAGTGATAACCAAGCCATTTTGTTCTTGTTACCACCCTTAGATTTCCCCTTGGATTTAACAGAACTCTAAACAACTGCAGTTATCGCATTTTGTCTCGTAGAGCTGCTAAACGCAGCATATATGTTATTAAGAGTCTGAAGCATCTCTACTCCACTTTTAAGCATGTACACTTGCTTCTGCAAGTATTTGGATAGACTGACAATAATATAGCAGCGAACTACCATATCTGCCCTGTCCCAATCTGAGTAATGCGTCTTAGTTTTCTCAGATGCACCCTCTACAGGTGGCCATGACTTTGGTATGGTAAGGACAAAATTCAGCTTTTCATGTTTAAGAACAACATCGATGTTCGTTTTTCACTCTTCTTAGTTGGTACCATTTAGAGATTTTTGACTCAAAATCATTTCTAAAGGATTAAAGGAAGTCATTTTATAAAAAAACATACAATGCACACAATTACAAACATATAATGCAATAAACAAACGAAGTGCAAGTAGATTCTCATAACTACTCTTATTTATTGTTAACAATCATTCAGTTTTCTTTACAAGGCTTACGATGGACAAGTCATTTGTAAAAACTAAAATTGTTATTTGGGCATTTGGTGCCATTGTCATTGACTCGATGTGAAGGTTAACAATTTTACCAAAGTCGAATGTAATTAACCATCTCTAATACACAGACACGGCATTTTCTGGAAAAAGTATGTGTCGGACACGTGTCAGACACCGACACGTTCCGACACGCGTCCGACACGCAGTTGACTTTTTCGACACGCGACTTTGTAATAAAAATTAAAAAACTAGAACCCATCTCTTTAAACGTTGATATCCCTCTCCCTCTCTAACGTGTCAAACTCTTCTTCCTCAGTTCTTCTTCATCGTCTTCGTTCTTCTTCATCGTCTTCGTTCTTCTTCGTCGATGCTGCTTGGCCGTCTCCCTTCTTCTCTCCTCTTCTTGCTTCTTCAGTTGGTAAGTGTTATGATGTCTTTCTCACTCATCCCCCCTCTCTCTCTAATGCCTTTCTCTGGTCTTTGTTCAAAATAGGGGCTGGGTCTTATTGAAAGTTGGAAGTTTTTGATTTGCAGTTGGATGTCTCACTCATCCCCTCTCTTTCTCTCTTTGATGTCTTTCTCACTCATCCCTCTCTCTTTGATACCATGGCTGATAATTGGAAGTTGGGCTTCATTTTTTTATTCCCGAGCCTCACACTATGCTATCAATGTTTACATAGATTCAAGAATGGAGGAAACAAAAGAAAACAAAAAAAGAGGTATGAAAAAAATAAAACAAGGATGAAGAGCAATCTGGATTTTGGATGCCTTGAGAGCTTATTGTATGTGTTATTGTCAAATCATGTAGAATATGGATTGGTTATATAATTTATTATACGCCTTCAGAGCCTTTATTTATCTTATAGAATATATATATATATATATATATATATATATATATTTGATTGGTTATATAATTTTATATGGATTATTATATGTACTAAATATAAGCTATATTATATATATTAAAAAAATTACTTAATATCAAAATGTGTCCTAACGTGTCGGAATATGACATTTTTTAAAATTTACGTGTCAGAATATGACATTTTTTAACATTTACGTGTCGTATCGTGTCGTGTCCCGTGTCTTGTGTCATGTGTCCGTGCATCATAGTTAACCATTATTTAATTTCAAAATTATCCTTCGTATCCAAGCATTGCCGACACTGGGCTGTATAATACTTTACTAAAATTTTGAAACCATTAAGGTTTAACCTAGTGAAATCCAATTATCCTTATCCGATTGGGCTTCAACGATAACCATTTCATTAATAAACCCACAAATGAAGCTCATATGTTTTAAAATTAATTAATTAATTTTAAAATCTTCACTTATTTAATATTTTATTTGAGAATTTTCATAAGCTTAGTAAAATCCATTGTTTAATTTCAAATTTGTTTTTAATAACTTAGTATTGCCTAGCGATGGGCTGTACAATACTTTATTAAAATTTTAAAATTATTAAGGCTCTAATAAAATCCAATTATCCATATCCGATGAGGTTTCACATGATTATTATTATTATTATTTGGTAATCACATGATTATTTTATTGACAGGCCTACAATGTGCCTGGAGGTTAAATTAATTTCTTAATTTAATCTTCTCCCATGATTATTTAGGTCCAATCTAATAGCAATCGTGCTTATCCTACAGGGCTTTGCATGAATTTTTTTTATTAATGGTCTTATAATGCGCTTAGAGGTTAAATTAATTTCTTAATTTAAAACTCCTCCCATTCAACGTAAGCAATTTTTCAATTTCCCAGAATTGTTCAATTCAGAGTATCCTTTGTTTAATTTCAAAAACCATGTAAGAAAGTGCGTTAATGAACGTGCATCACTTAGTTTATTGGAATTTTGAAATTATTAAGGTCCTAAAATCCGATCATGAAAGATAGTGTGTGCTACACACAATCATGATACATGATTGTAGTATGCAGCTTGTGTTTATACATGACCATTTTAGAAGACCTACAAATTACTCACAAGATAAACAGTTCTCTTAATAAATTTTCTAGATTATCTGTCTTGATTTTTATTATCCAAAATTAATTAATTCAATTATTAATCTAGATTTTCTTTTTTAGAAAAAATCATAATAATTTTTAATTAATTTTTGAGGATAATTTAAAAATCCAAATTATCTCATAATAACTATCATACTAGACGTTGAAGAGATAATAATTACTTTGCTCATGTAAATAACAAGTTATGCAACAATATAGCACCACATATGCTATATGGCATGTTATCACATCATATAATTCATTGAAAATAAAACAATTATAAATTAAACTTTTAATCCATGGTTCCCTAAAAAAAAATTACAAAATAAAACTTTTAATCCGTTTTCGGACGGAAATCATGGTATTTTTGTAATTTTAATTTATTTCATGGTTATAATAGTCTTTATATTTATAATTTTTTAAGATTTCAATACCAAAATAACGTCATTTTAGGAATAAATGCAGATAAATCATCTGCATTAGCTGCAAAAATATTTTTCCCTTTGTTTAATGTATGGTGTTTCACACAAGTATGAAGTTTAACCTATCATTTGTACATTTTTTTTTGTCCTTCGACTTCATCAAGATATAAACAAAATTAAAGTGCCCAAGTTGTAATTTATTCCAAAAAAATTCAAAAAATAAATAAATTTTAAAGGTGACAAATTAAACTTTTAAAATGGTTAATTTTTTGTTATAAAAAAATGGTTAATTTTTGGGTATGAATTATTAGTTGTCATGTAAAATTCTTTTTCTTTTTTAATATTTGGTAGGGGTCTATACCTTAAAAAGTATTATGGTTAGACTAATCATTGATTATGTTATTAGGGAAGATGAATCGTGATGCCGAAAATGCATAGAAAATGTGGCTAAACAAAAAGTTAGGATTTTTTTTTTCAAATCCGGTTTTCAATTTCTTTTAACAAAATAACAAAATTCAAGACATAGAATAAGGGTCATAAACACCTTTTTATAGACTAATTACAAATTGATGCAAAATTCAAAAATCTGAAATCCTAAAAATAAAGAAATTCCTAACATAAATATAACGGTAACTAACTTTAAAAAAAAAAAATAATTACTATTAAATCATTTAAAACACATCCCAAAATTTTAGATCTTAAATCATGTCAAATGTGTTGTTTTCTCTTCTTTCCAAACAAATTACAATCATATCTATTGCTTTATTGGGACTTGGATCGTAATATGTTATATTTCAAATCACTGTTTCTTTTAATAATTGGGCCATATTTATTGGATGACAACTCTGGTTGACTCTGAGCTTCCCGAATCAATAATTAGACCATGTGCAATTGGCTAACTGTAAGTGCATCAAATCACCTCTTATCATTGAGATCGGCATCCCATTTGAGGTTGATTTATATGAAAAGTGCGAGTTATCTAATCACCTCTTATTTATTTTCATAATACCAAAAATCTTTGTTGACATTTGTGATTTTGTTGATCATGCGAGGGACATTGCGGCTCAACTAAAGGCACTTGAGGTTGATATGTGCACTACATTTTGAACACTCAACTAAAGGCACCTTGCAAAGCATCACTTGAAATAATGCATTCAAGACAAAAAATTCATTACCACTCTTACAAACACATGTTATAATGAGTTAATTAACTACTTGTCAATGCACTAGTGTTCTAAATTGTACTTTAATGACCTTTACTACTTCTTTTGTTCTTTTTATACTTACCTAAGTGTAAATACGAAAAGTATCTACTTCTAAGAGATGGGAGTAAAGTTTGTGATGTAATTAGTCATGTGGAAGAAGTGACATAATATCATAGATATTGAACATGTGGCACAGTTATTAACTTTTTTATATATTAAATGTGCTATTTCACATAATGTCTAAAGCATCACATGAAATTGCGTCTTGCATACCCTCCAGGTCCATTTGGTGGTAAGGATAAAAAGGACATGATAGCCTAAATTATCATATCATGTTCTTATCCATTGTTTGGTAAACCAATATGATATGATAAGTTTATTATGTTGGCTTATTTTATCATATCTGCAACAAGATAAGCTATTCTAAGGGGGACTCGAAGAATGGATAGGATAACAAATATTACATCCATCTCATCCCAAATATACCCTAGTGCATTTTTCTACAAATTTTTCTCAGCCCATGAGGGTTAGTCCTTGCAACTGACCAACCATCATCGCATGTCATTGCCCACATATACTACCCACTACTGCCACTGCCATTACCACCGATCATCACCTCGAGCTACTAGTCACCACCATTATCACCCGCTACCACGAAACACAACCACCATTGCCACTAATAGCAATCACCATTACCTTTGATTAGCCCCAACAATAGCCATCATCAGTCATTGCCAGCGGCCTCACCCATCGCCACCACCATTTCCACCAGTCACCCTCATTTACCGCCATTGCATCAACCACCGCTAACCATCAGACACCAGGCACCAACCATCATCGCCACAATCGACATAGCCATTATTTAGTCATCACAATTGTCACCAGTCATTGTCGGTATTGTCCCCATCTCTGATTGCCACTAGTCTTCACAACCGCCACCATCTCTTCAATTGGCCATCCCTACCTGCCACCCACCGCACCAACCATTGTAATGATATATATATATATATATATATTGTTTTGAAAACTTGTGTAAATTATTTATGTATTTTAATATAATTTATTTAAAATAATAACTTAATTTTTTAATAATTTTAAACAAGAACTAATGTATAGATAAATAAGAAGAAGTAGCAGTGTTGTAAAAAAATTGTGACTCGGTAGATCTGGCAAAGACCATGTGAGAGTAGACTGCTGCGTTCGCACACCATAATGTCACTCGGGTATTTATAAAGAATCTATTTTTTTATAAACTAAACGATGTGGGCCTTAGTACCTTTAAGCTTTGCCTTCAACAACAATGGCAGCGTGAAGCAAGCACGAAGAGATAAAATTCGCAAATGGAATAAAGGCATGGCAATGCTTGACATTTTGACTTGACGGTGTGAAGCAAACAAAGGCAAAAGTTTCAGATTTTCTCACAACTTTTCTTCCTATGACCTTCTTTTCTCTTCGTGCTTTTCTCTAACCTCAATTTCTAAGTCTTGTTCCCTTCCTTCTTCACCATCTTTCTCAAACATTCTCTATTTCATCCCATTTCTTTCTATTCTTTAATGACAGGCAACCCATAGCACCGAACACCAAAAATTGAATCTTGAACATAAGAACCAAGAACACCCAAGTAAAATCTATAACCATTTTCTCTACAAAGTTGCCATAGTTGTCTTCTTCTTTGTTGTTTTCTTCTTCTTTGTTATTCTTCCATCGTTTCCTTCACAAGCAACTGAATTCATCCATCAATCTATCTTCACCTAATCCACTGAGTACTTTTTTTTTTTTTTTGTAAATTCTTGTTTCCTTTTCTTATATAATTGACTAAAATATATATATTTTGTAATATATTGTTACAATATTGCACTATTAATATTTATTCACTTTAAAAACATAATTAAATAAATTGTTTTATTAGATTATAAATATAAATTTTTCTAACTGTAAATATTAATGTAATAAATGATATTAGATTATATTATCTTTTTTAAAAATCTTGAATATAAAATATAATTTATATTTATTTATCTGGTTTAAGCGATTGAACCAATGACCCACTAGTTGAACCAATGACCTATTACCTCGACCGGTTCGATTACCGGTTCGAGTTTCATAACATAGAGAAGTAGTTTAAAAATCAATTTTAAAAATGATATGAAATTCCATTAAAAAGAATATTTTTTTTTATATTTATATCATATCATAATACATATAGTTTGGCTCAAACATCATATATGATAATGTTATCCTATCAAATTGCTTATCTAATGCACATTAAACATATGACATGATATAAGCTTATTAAACCCGTAACATTTTCCATTCTATCATATTCATTCTTATTTTATCATGTCAACCAACAAGCTCTTAACATTCAGGGCCTGTTTGGAGCACCTGATAAGGAAGATAGGATATGATAACTTATCATATCATACTTTTATCTCTTGTTTGGTGGGTCAATAAGATATGATTAGTTTATCCTATTGTCTCATTTTATCCTATCCAATACATGATTTCTTATCCTATGTGGGAAGGTGGGTTAGGATTTAATAGGATAGGATATCAATATTGGATACCCAATATATCCCTATGTTACACAATATATTCTCACACTACCCAATATATTTATTGCATTATATTTTGTTTTTTCTTTTCCTTTTCTCCTTCTCATTAAACACATGACATAATATGGACTTATCAGCCCCATATCATATCCTGCACTTATCAATCCCATATCATATCCTATTCTGTCCACCAAACGAGCCTGGAGCCTGAAGGTATAATTTGAAATAAAGTTTTGCGTATCCTAGTGTACAAGATATTCCTAATGGATATATTTTTTTAAAATATTTTTTTGGGTAATTCGTTGTTAAAAAAGTTATTTTCGATTTTTAACCTATTTCCAATGTTGGAAAAGAAAAGTCCAATAAAACTAACCCAACCTAGCTCCTACTCGAGTCTAGCATAAATTTTGATACGTGGATAAATACTTCTATGGGACATGAAATAACATCAATAAGAATCGAAAAAATCATATTGGTTTTTTTTTTTTTAATAATATCATTTTAGCTATTTTTTTATCTTTTTTATTCAATTGTGTAATTTTAAATGTTCGTTAAAAATTTATATAATTTTTAAAAAATTTATAAATCGTATTATCCTTCTAAATCTTATTAATTCTAATAATAAATGCATTAAAATCCAATCCTATCAAATATTTGATTATAGTAAAATCTTTTAAAAGATCTTTAAACTTATCTCCCCTTCTAAATAATCTTTTTAAAATTTTAATTTTTTTTTTTTATCTGAAAACATTCTTTTAAAATCTGAATTCAATATCCCCTAAATCCTAATTCAATACGAGTAGGGGAACAACGAAGTCTATATAATACCTTAAACAACAGCGGGAAACAAGGTTTTAGAAGCAAAAAGACGCACAATTTTTTTTTGGTAGTTTCCGATTCTCAAAGATACCAAGAGAAAGAGAATACTAGGTGATGATTAATTAAGCGGCGAAGCAAATGGAAGAGAATGGATGCACCAACAGGGACAGGGAGGAACAAGAGGAGGCATTGGTGGCTTTGATCGAACACCGCACCCGCGAAGTCAATAACCTCCGTCAACGAATCTCCTATTACAAATCGCAGGTTCCTCCTTTCTTGGATTTCCACAAGGGTTTTATTAATGTTATCATACATAACATAAATTTAGTTTCCAACACACACACTGAAGCGATAGAGAAAATACAATGATGAAATAGA
Organism: Gastrolobium villosum; assembly: GCA_032173675.1. NCBI lineage: Eukaryota > Viridiplantae > Streptophyta > Magnoliopsida > Fabales > Fabaceae > Gastrolobium > Gastrolobium villosum. Next base: position 68,734 of record JAVKPL010001177.1, on the reverse strand, counting down.
AAAAAAAAAAACATAGGGTTTATCATCTATCATTTAACACAGTAAACTGACTTTTGTAAGGTAGTGAACTACCTTACAGAATGGTGCATGTGATGAAGGAGTGTAGGTATTCTGTTTGGGAAGGTGTACTGAACTACAAAAAAAAGTTCTTACACACAATATTTTGTGGGGCCCGCAGCAAAAAAAACAAACTCGGCACGCAAAATGAATCTTTATAGCATAAGAGAGTCACTTTTCCAATAACATAACTCTCATAATAAACATACAACCCTTTCCACAAACCCATTTGTCTTTTTTTTTTTTTTTTTACATACTCGTATCGTTAGTTTGTCCTCGTTAAAAAAAATGCTACAATATTTTTCCGCTTTGAATATCATGTTAGTTCTATTATTTGGATCAAATTTTAATCTTTCTATTCCTTCCACCAAAGAGCGTGGTTATTCATGACTGTATAACTTTGACACACTCTTGGACTGGATATTAAATTTCTTTTCTCAAATTTGAGTGAACCCAATAATTTTGTAGCGTTTTTTCGATGTAGAGAAAAGTGGAAAAAATATTGTTCCTGAAATTTGCAACTTTGCTGCTTTTCTCTGTTATATACTTGCATGAAGTTCATTTTAAGTCTAGGTATGAATACTATTATTTGCCTCCTCGGCGTTAAAGCTTTTGATTTTGTTAGTAAATACCCTTGTGCGGTCTTTATAATCTTGTCACGGCTTAATTCAAAAATATCATGGCTATTAATCACCAAAGAGACTGGAATTTGCTTTATCAGCAGTTACATAATGATGCACACATTATTAAGTTATTCCCGGCACTCAATATGATAGTGCATTGCATATTTGTTTACAATTATGTTTTGCAGACTGTATTTTGGTTCCTCTTTTTCACTGTCATCTGAGATGGAACCTATTTATGAATCTTAAATAAATGAATTCTGTTATTCGGAGAATGGTTCCTAGCTTTATTGTGGTGTCTTATTCCAAGTTGTTGGTGTTCTGGTGATAAATTTTATATCTTTTAATTTCATTGTTTAATATATCTCCTGCATTTAATTTTTTCTGAATCTTTACTTTGAGAATTATTAGCTCATTATAAGTTTGGGGAAAATGGGCAGCTTGAAGAAGCAGAAAAAAGGTTGGGCGATTCCGAATCAAAATTGGCGCGCCTTCGAGGTCAGACTAATGCAGTGTCGTCTAAAAGTAGCTTAGATGATAGAATTAAAACCGTGAAGACAGAGCGCAGATCAAGCAGTCCAATTGATAGAAATGAAGGTTCTTCCAAAAAGCAGTATCAATCTAAACCAGAACTTCTTATTCCTGCTGTGACACCTAAAATTTCGCCACCTATACTGTTACCAAGGTCTTCTGCAAATGCTTCAATAAGTTCCAGTTCGGAAGCCATTGCATCAGTCCATACTCCTTCAATCCATGGTTCTGGCTCTAGAGTAAAATCTGATAAGTCTCACAGACTTTCTTCCGAGCAGCAAAACACTGAAATCAAGGACAAAGGCACAAAAAGAAAATTTGGTAAGACATCTTCTCTAGGGTGGTTTTCATTATTGCTTTTTCATAGATTTGGCTAGTCCATGGGTCAAATCTAAGGTTATGTGCCTATTGTTGTCCTTTTCATTTCAAGATTGGTTATAATTAATATTCATAAGATTTTTGTTTGGTTTCCAGAACAGAAAGAACACAAGGAATTGGTTCCTTTAATACGTATGAGTTCTTCACCAAACTTGGTACACTGTCAAACAAGCAACCACATCTCAAGTCAACACAAGAGGAAATTGCGAAGCATTGCTTTGTCTCCTGTGAATGATCAGCTTTTTGTGACCAGGTAAAAGGATCATTTCATTTCTAAAATTCTTGCCTTTCAACAATTATTGAAATTTGACTCATAATGATTACTGTCCTGTTCTTTTAATTCTTTGATTCACCTATCTCTTTTAATCTCCCAGCTTTTGCCACTTCTGGTATTAGGTCAAATGTTATAAACTGGCACCAAGAAAAGTTAAATTGCAATATGATGGATCACTAACTAGGCTTATAATTTTAGGGAATGGTTTGACTTAAAGAATGTATATGTCTACAATGTGAGAGAGTGAAAGATTCAAAGGTCATCTATAAGTTTTGAGATTTTAAGTTTGTGCCTTTGTGGTCTTTAAGCTTGTATTTGAATAACATAGGACATCTGCATGACTACCACAACAAGGCTTCTGTCTTCTTACTATCTTTCTTGAATATTTGTTTCTTTCTGCTTCTTTTACACCCGAACTAAAGTGATATATGAAAGTAATAGCTAAGAAAGCTTGTGCCATATTTGACTCTGTGAATGTACTCTGCTACCAAGATTTATACAGAAGTATGAAATCTTGTTATGTTCAACCCAAATTTTATCATTCTGAGAAAGGTTTGTTTATTATTAATAATAATTATTATTATTTTGTAAAAGGTGGTTCATGTTGGTTTTTGACACGGTCTTTGGTTGTTTGAGACCTCTTTTTTATTGTTAGATATATCTGACTTTTTAAATATAATGACTGTGTAACTTGTCATTCTTTGTCATCTTCAATTTTAGTTTCTCTTTATGTAAGATAAGTGTCTGGTGACACCAATTGGTATATTTTTTCATGTCTGATTCTTGCTACTTTTTGGTAATTCTTTCAGTGCTTTGGATGGAGTGGTCAACTTGTGGCAAGTTCAGTCTAGGGGGTATGCCCTAATTTATCTTTCTGGTGGTACTATGGAGAGTTTTTATTCTTATTTTCGGTGACTATTATTATAAATAGACTTAAACCAAATACAATATGTGGACAGGATAGTTTGCCTAATACTCATAATTTTTCTGCACAAGCGTAAATCTGTCTGTACTCCCTATGGTTTCTTCTTCCGCTTCTTCTGACAATATATTATCTTTATCAGTCTTCCACTCCCTGAACATGAAGTTTTGGAGTAGGAAAAACTTCGTGACTTTGAACTTCAAAATATTTATAAAGTTTGATTCTTCTATGTTATCTCATGTGTTTCTTTCTTCCCATTTGAAATTGTAAATTTGACTATATGATGGCTCTTTCCTCTACTGCTGATAATTTCTTCTTAAGTTTACATGATAATTTGGAGTGGTAAACATTATAATTGTATTTGACTGTTGACCCACCCATGTTATCTAATTAACATTTTTTCCCCATCTTTAATTTTGTAGATCAGGAGCCTCTCTGCTTAGCTCTACTAACTGTATATCCCAAAAGCAGAGGAGATGGCCAGAAGATATAGCTTGGCACCCAGAAGGAAATAGCCTATTTTCAGTATACAGTGCTGATGGTGGAGACTCTCAACTATCAGTTACGAATCTGAATAAAGGACAAGGGGTAATGCTTGTGACACACTTATCCTGGCATAAAAGTAAAACTTTGTATTTGCGTTTCTTTTATTGTTGATTCCTATTGATATATGCAAAATTTGTATGCGACTGACAGGGAGAACGTGTAAAATTCTTAGAGGACAAGCCTCATATTAAGGGTATTATCAATGGCATTGTTTTTATGCCCTGGGAAAATACATGTTTTGTAACTGGTGGAAGTGATCATGCTGTAATACTTTGGAGTGAGCAGGAAGGTGAGAACAAATGGAAGCCAAAAGCATTGCACAGGAATCTTCATTCTTCTGCTGTCATGGGAGTTGCTGGTATGCAGCAGAAGCAGATTGTGTTGTCTGCTGGTGCAGACAAGAGAATATTTGGGTTTGATGTTCGTGTAGGTAGAGCAGATTTCAAGCATCAGATTGATAGTAAATGCATGAGTGTCCTGCCCAATCCATGTGACTTCAATTTATTCATGGTTCAAACAGGGTAAGTTACATCTGCTTTGTAACTTTGTTAACTTTGTTTCTTTAGTTTTCACAAGCTTTGCTTTATTCCGCATAATTTATAACATGCCTCAAATTTCAGTTTTTGTTAGTCTTGAATGTTTGGTTTTAGGGAAAATTAAGTATGTGTATATTCTAATAGTTTGAACCTCAGACGAAACTTCTTACTTTAGTACTTTTTGTTTGCCAAAGTGCAATAAACTATTCTAATTGCTAATGTTGTAAGTGCACTTCAGGGAAATAGAAACAAAAAGGATTGTGGTTTGGTTCCCTTAACCTGAAACTCCCACACTACTAGATGTGGTGCACGACCACCAGTCTATGATCTCGTGCCTTTTTGTATCTTTCAATAGGCAGAAATGGAATATTTATAAAGGCCTCGAATATTGTTATGCTTTCAACAACATAATGGTGAAAAAGAGTTAGTGGTTGTGCTTATCGGCCTACGGACTTGGTTTGGTTCTATACATGAAATATGCTTGAAATATTAGGATGAAGTAATCTTTTATGTGCTAGTGACATTTGGGTCTACCTTCTGCCTTTTGAAAAAATGAAGAACAGATAATTGGCTCATAATTCAGCAGGTGCATTTATCAGACTTTTCAATCTGGAGAAAGATAAATCCAATCAAGGTTCAATGTGAGGGACGAGGACCTCTTCTTCAACTGTTCTAGTTAACATCAGAGAATTTCCTTTTCTTATTCATATTCTTGGTTGGAATGATGGTTTATAGCCATAAACTTGAGACAATAATCTAGATTTAGGTGGTTTAGGCACGTAATAAGAAGGCCCTTGGATGCTCCCGTAAGAATAAAAGTTTGTTACCAAGAGCTCGACACAAAGAGAGGTAGATGTAGACTGAAACTTACTTAGGGGAAGGTAGTAAAACAAAACTTCATGGAGTGAGATATAGATTGATGGACGGTGTATCTGATGACGGAATGGAGAAAAGTTATAAAAATAGTGGAGGGTTAGACCCGTTATTATTCTTATGTTCTAGATGGTCCATTTTTAGTCATTTCCTTTATCTCTTTTCCCTTTCCCCATCTTTTTTTTTTTCACACCATTTTTATTTTTACTTTTTATATATATAGGGATAAGTTATTTTACCTACAATTTTTTTCTGCCTACCTTTGCCTGCCACTCTAAAATACCGTTAGATCAGAATCTCAAGAGGAGAGAGAAAGATAAAAATTAGTTAAGATTCTGATCTAACGGTATTTTAAAGTGGCCTACAAAGGTAGGCAAAAAAAAATGGTAGGTAGAACGTATCCCATATATATATACACTTAAATTTCATTATTATTTTTTTTCAATCTCTTCTATCTTTCATTTGGATTCATTTATTACTGACCCCAATTAGTTTGGGATAAAGGTGTTGTTGGTATTCTACATTAAATTAAGTAAAGAGTCTGTCTTTAAGATGGGAACATAATAATACCATATTGATCTTGTTTCCATCAGCGAGATTCGTTTTTCTATTTATTTTTATTTTTTTTGATACATGATTTTTCTTCTATTTCTATTCCTTGATATTCTTTTGCTGGTGGTAAGTTTATAGTATATTAAGTACTTTTCTTCTTATATCAGGACTCCTGAGAAGCAGCTTCGGTTATTTGATATCAGATTGAGACAGACAGAACTTCATTCTTTTGGATGGAAGCAAGAAAGCAGTGAATCTCAATCAGCTCTGATAAATCAGGCTTGGTCTCCTGATGGGCTTTATATAACATCTGGCTCAGCGGATCCTGTGATTCATATCTTTGATATAAGGTATAATGCTCACAGGCCTTCACAATCAATCAGAGCTCATAACAAACGAGTCTTCAAAGCCATGTGGCTTCAGTCAATTCCTCTTCTCATTTCTATATCATCCGATCTCAACATTGGATTGCACAAGGTTTTCTAGAACCTACTAATGCCAATAAATCTGAGATGAAGTAATGTGTTCTGTCTCCACATTTTTGTGGCTGCTTAATTATTGAGGAAAGAATATTAGTTTTGTTGTATGACCTGTGGAATTTTGTGGGTCAATATTTTTTGGAAAATAGTTTGGAAAATTTTGGTTCGGAAAGACATGCTATGAATGATGTTGAGGTGTATTTTGCTATTGCTTTTTCTGGAGAAAAAAATTTAAAAAAAAGTTACAGCGAAAAAAAGATGTGGACTATTTTTGTGATTTTTCTTTTTTCTTTAAAGAAAACAGCAAAGAAAAGCTTTAATTTTGTTTTTATAGTCAAATATTTGTGATCCTAAGAGCGGACACTTTTTTAGAACTAAATTATCTGTTCAAACGATAAAAGAAAAAATTACTTGTCAAATTCAACATCATAATATAAAATGTTTTTTACATTTTTGAAATATTTTGTTTTTTGAAACCGGGTAAGATTTATTAAGGAGTATTGAGGCAGGATTTTTAAATTTAAAATCTCCTATTGTCGGTGACAGGCTTGGTTGTCTGATTGTTAGGAAAGTAACTCGAATAAATGACTCATGGGTAGAGATTTTAAAATGGGTTAAAGCTTTTAGTAAATCCCTATATTTGGCCTTAATTCATTAGAGTTTTTTTGTGGTAGGACTTTTTTTTAGCCCTAACTCAAAGCTCTAACATTTAGCGGGTTGATCCGCGAGCCGAATTACTTCATTAATCAAAATTCTCATTATTTAAAAAATAAAAAAATAAATATTTATAATGTAAAATAAATTATAAACATAAAATAATTAAAAATTGTATGAATTCGACGGAGAATATAAGAGAAGGTGGAATATGATAGAAAGAAAAATAAAGTATAGAAAGAAAATTAGAAGAAGAAAAAGATAAGAAAAAGAATAAGATAATAAGAAGTGTGAGCTAAAGACGATAACGAAATATTATTATATTCTGAATTCACCAAGTACCACTTTTTCCATATGTGATATGTACTTATATATGACTCTAAATATAATTAGGGGAATAATCGTAATTCAACACACTATTAGCGTGATGGTTTGAGAACATACATATAAAAGGTAATGAAACATAAAAAGTCACATGTTATGAACCATGTAAATTGTTATCCATAATATTTTACAACACTTAACTTGGTTGTATTATACAATTCAATACACAATTAGTGTGATGGTTATAGAATACATCAAGGGCATGTTTGGTGTGTAGTATTGGATAAGGCATGATAGTATAAGACCTGATTGTATAAGACATGATTAAATTTTAATGCTATTCAGTGTTTGGTATGATATTGTAAAAGATAAAATCTTCAAATATTTTAAGAATTAATATATTAAAAAAAATTATTTTAATATATTAATATTGAAATGACATATTAGTTCTTGAAAATAGTACTTGTATGCAATATTAATACATCAACCTCTTATTAGGCCTAATCCCTCCCCCTTAGGCCGAATTAAGTTATACATCGTTTTGATGTATTAAGGGGTCCTGCTGTATAAGCTTATACTATACGATGGTCACACCAAACAACTGGAAATGTCATAATGTATAGTACAAGCTTATAGTATCAGGTCTTATACGTCACATTAAACATGCCCCAAAGGTCATAAAAAACAAAGTGTTACATGTTATGAACCATGTGAAAAGTCATCCTTAATCTATGCGAAAAGTCATTCATAATATTTTACAACACTCCCCATTCGATGTATTCTACAATTCAACACACCATTAGTGTGATGGTTATAGAATACATCAAAGGTCATGAAAAAACAAAGAGTCACATGTTATGAACCATTTGAAAGGTTATTCATAATCCATGCGAAAGGTCATACATAATATTTTACAACACTCTCCCTTGGATGTATTCTACAATTCAACACACTATTAGTGTGATGGTTATAGAATACATCAAAAGTCATAAAAACAAAGACTCACATGTTATCAGTAATGTGAAAGGTCACCCATAATATTTGATACCAAAAATAATTTTTTAAGCAGTGATATGTTTCAATAGAGAACTTCATCTGCGCATCAATAAAAATAAAATTTTCTATTGACATCTAAGCCTTTTATGTATCCAAATTTGTATTGAAACATAGTGTATACAATGCACCTTAGTAACTTTGTGGATAATAATAACTAAAAAGTTTTTTGTAACTGTAGTAGTTGAAGAAAATCAATGATTTTACTTTCAAATATATAGCATACTAAGAGCAGTTATTCAATACTGGTATTAAGATCATTTTTCCATCATTACTTTTATTTGACCACTAGATTTGTATTCTGTTATGATTCCTGGTGAGAAAATCTTTATTTATGGTATCCTTTAATAATGGATTAAGTAAAGATAGTAACAAAAGTTTCACTTATATTAAAAATTTATTTACATTTTCACCTGTATATTTGTGTACAAATTTTTTTATTAAAAAAATTAAATTATAAAAAATGTATAATTTTTATAAAATATGTTAAGTAATTTTTAAATAATTATTTGTTAAAATATTTTTTAATGTATCGAATATGATACAAAATTTATGAAATTATAATTTTTTTTTTGGTGAAAATGAAATTATAATTTTAGATGGCTCGCGGGTTGGCCCTAACCCATAGGGATTTAGGCCTGTGCGGGCCTTTATTATTGAGGTTCATTTGGTCCTCCGGACTTTTTGGCCCTAATCCACACGGGCTAGGGTTTAATGGGATGGATTGACCCATTTTAACAGCTCTAATTATGGGAGACATAAATTAGACGGGTAATATATACTCCTTAAAATTTTAGTAGGTTATGTACTTGGTTATTGGGTTATAAGTCCGTCGATATTCAAAAATTCCAATAAGAACTTAAATTATTTACCAATAGACCTTAGCGTATTAAAAATTACTTATTTTACTTGTGCGTTGTGTCTTTTTATTCTCACATTTAAAGAATTGAATTAGTAGCAAAATTCATCATATACAATTTGAAATGTTCTTGATTAATGATGATGTTGGAAATTAATTATTTCTCATAATTATTTGATATTTTAAGTTGATTAACTATGTTTTTAACGGATGTGATCAGTCCAATAACAATTGGGTTAATCACACATGGTTGAGCTTGATCCAATAGTTATTAAAGTCTTCTCTAGAATGAGTATTGTCTTTGTGGGATGCTTCAACGTGATGTGTAGAGGGATGAGGATGGGGTTAATCACACATGGTAGTGATTGTCTTGATTGGCTCGGATGAATATGGGGGGTACCTGCAAGGCACTACGATGCAAGTCAGTATGCGAGCTATGAGTTTAAGTTAAGATGGATTTGATGATCATACCTAGGCTTTAAACTTCTGTTACATAGTAGTTGATTGTCTTGCTTATATAGCCTTAGTATGAAGACATTTATCCTTAGGTGGGAGGAAGTGGCTTTGCAAGCTATCACGTAGGTATGATGTCTATTTGTGGACTACGACTTATAGGCGTAGCTTTTTCCTTTAGCGATTGGCTATTAGGGTGGCTGTAGAGTCTTAATCTGCTGATGTCGTGAGGCTGTAGAGTCCTGAACTACTGATACCATATGCCAGTGTACCTGCGGGATGATATCGATGCAGGATAGATGTGTTTCCTTAGCCCTTAAGTCTTAACTATTACGCTTCTTGGACCATTTATGGACTAGGCTTTATATCCCGCATGATATTGATCTAGATCTGGCTGTAAAAACAATTAATGTAAGTGTAAGGTGTAATGTGTTATTTCATGTAGTGCTTGACATTTAATACAAAATTATTGATTATCATGCCAAACTTAGAAAAGGGCATGACATCACCAAATGATGGTAGCTCGGTTGACGCATGAGAGATGAGCATGTGGGGTTGAGAGTATATGTTCGATCTTTTTCGATACCATTTTTGGGAGGGGTTTAAAGCCTTAATCCTAGACCCGTTCGAACTCTAGATTAGTCTATAGGAAATCTATAGGATTACTAGGGGGATAATCTCCACAAAAAAATAGAAAAAAGAAAATGGCACAACGACCTTCCGATGCAAAAGCATAACATTCATCGTTTGCCGGAAAGGTGATTTTGGCATTTCAGGAAGAACCTTTTTTGTGCGACTTTTTCCTCGTAGGATGTTTAGATTTCTTGACGAAGAAGAATGAAGTAGATATTGTCATTATCATGTGCTATGGCGACAAAGTTGATATTACCATGATTGAATTGTGTCATGGGCTATGCTGTAATCCATTTCCTTCCCACAAATCAATAAAGGTCACCATTAATACACTATTAACTTGTGGGTACCCATAAATAATAACTCATTAGTGTTTAACTATTGTGAAAACCAACTTTTATTCCTAATAAAAATCACCAAAGAAGATAAAAGATGAAGAAATGCATTGAAGTTTCACATGGGAAGAAACCACCCCCTTTCTATTTAAAGGCCCACATTGGACAGTCCTTGCTACTTCTCCTCCTTTCCCCTTTATATAAAGAGCCCGTTCTTATATGGTTTGCACCAAGACTCTTCCAAGAGTTGCAAAAGACACTTGGGCTTAAAGTTGGAGTCATAATTTTTTTTTGTTAGGAGAATTGGGGTGACTCCCAACAATTTGGCTTCATACACCAAGTTTTGTCACCTTTGAGGTAAGTTTATTTACCTTATCTTTTAGTTAATAATTATTTTTATTTATGCATTTTTTATAGATATGGGTCTAGAAAAATCATCCCGACTTTTGTTATTTTACTTTTGTGTCATGCTCTTTTCATGCTTACCTATGCACTAAAAGAATTAAATTAGAAGAAAAACCATGAAAGTACAATTCAAAATGTTAATGCATTAATGTGAATCAATGGTATCTTTGGAGACAATTAATTAACTCTGAGAATTAATTTGTATTTTTCATTAGCTAACATGTGTATTTCTTAGAGTTATAAAAATAATTTAATTATAAGGATAGGGGTCAAAAATGTGCCACATAGTTAGTCTATATTGAAGATGTTAATCCACATGGTGTAACGCCCCATCTTGATGACGGTTTGTTAACATGAAAAATGGTATATAAAGCGCATCTTACTTGAATAAAGTAGCGGAGACTGAATGAAAGTTTCACTATTACACAAGGTAATTTCGTGAGATAACTTTTTCCTTTTTATTTTTCCTTACATATTGTCATGCATACAATAGTCGTCTTATTTCCATGAATTGTATAGTCTCATATATGTATAGAACCCTTACTTGAATTCCTATGACTATAGTCAACGGTCAATGACTATCCGAATATGATAACATATACCATTTCTGACAGAGTCAAACGACCAATGACTATCCCAAGTCAACACTTGCTTGAAGACCATGAAAGCTATCCACACCACTTTTCACTTGACTTGTGCTCCAAAATTCACCTATTACATATAAGATAATGGAAACATAAATACTTGTCATAATCTACATATTGACTTGATGGTCAAAACACCAATAACTCATGGTTTCATAAACTTACCCTATCCTTGAATAAACAAGAACTAGGACTTCCAATGCTTGATTAACTTGGAACTTGTTCTTCCAAGATTAAATCCCTTTATTCAACACTAATACCATGAATAAAAATACCATCAATCACCAAAAACGTTACTTGCAATTAAATAAATCAATACATGTGTATGTTAATTTTGAAATTGGATATGATGATTCACATGGTTATTATTACACTTTTCCTTGCCAATTCATGCCACAAAAATAAGTCATAGAGAATTATTTAATTTATACATGATTGTTCAGATAATACTTGATTAACATGAAAACTAGGCCAAACTAGGTTTTTACACCTAAAACTTACTTGATATATGCCTAGCACTTACTTTCAAATATGAACTTGAATTTAACAACCTCCTAGGTCCTTTTTCATGTCTTAACCGAAGTATATACCTAGGGTTAATCATGATTTCTAGCTTCATTCAAAGCTATTTTTTGGCCCATTTAACATTACCATGCCTAAGGACTAACAACCATCATTAAACATGATTTAAACAAGTTTCCAATACATTTTTCCATGGCATGGACGTACCATGCTCTTAGAGGATCATCATGTTTTCAAGCTCCCACTCACCAACAAATTAGCTTAATCACATCTAGCATGCTCAAGGATTATCATCCAATATCAAAATCATATTAAGCTAACTTCCATCGTTATTTCCCTATACATGTTCGAATTGATGCATAACAAGGTTCATGATTTTTTACAAACTTCTAATGGTTCCTGCATGATCCATTTAACTCCATAAACACCAAAGAACATATTCCACATGAAAATCACAACTCCAATATGCATTTATATATGATGGCTAAATTGATGCCCAAAGGAGTTAATCGTGAAAGCTATATAAAAGCTATGATTTCTCACCTCAACAATGCTTGAAATAACACCACAACTAATTTCCAAGCTTCATCCACAATTAATCAAACATCTTATGCTCACTTCCGCCACTTGACGGAAATGCACCCTTGACAACTTAAGTGAGATTACAAGCTTCCAATGCAACCTCTTGGTGGTTTCCTAACTCTAAACCAATCAATGAACATATTCCACATCAAATGTACATCATATAACCATGATTCAACATATTAAAATTCAGCCTAAAAATCATGAAAACCTAGAATCCCACCTAAGAATCCAACCATTTAAAGTGAGGTTTCTTACCTCCAATGAGTTCAAAGGCACCTAGACTTCAATCTCTAAGCAAGAAACCATTAAAAATGCACCTTCTTGATTTTTCACATGAAGAGTGATAGTGGGAAAAAGGAGAGGAAATCTATTCAACCAAGGTCTTCTAAGATGATCTAACTTTAGGGTTTTGCTTGTGAGAACCAAGTTCAACTTTTATGAAATTTGTTTGGTGTAAAAGTGAGTAAATCAAAGAGATGAAAAACTTGAAGTTTCTCCTATAATCTCACGATTTCCAACGTTGTGAAGGGAAGAAGATGTTTAAATGAGTTTCACTAAGTTTCCTATCACCTTTTAAGTGATTAAAAGTCAATGTTTGACTCTAATCAACTTAAGTAACTAAATTTTGCAACTTAGTTCTCTTTTTTCTGATGTTTTTAACTTGATTTCTAAACTTAATCCAACTTTAATAATATAATTTTTATGTCATTAAATTTCCTAAGGAATAATATTGTCACATAATAACTGAGTTTAGTCTAACTTTTGCATAATTGCAATTTGGTCCTTAACTTTACCATATTTACACTTTGACCATTCTAATTTTCCATAATTATATTTTTGACCCTAAATGACTTGATTGGCATGAATTGTATCCTTATTCATATTATTATATTAATCTCATGATTAACTTGTCGAAAGATCTCTTTACACCACTTAATAGCGTGGGCTTTTACAAAATTGCTATAGTGGTTAATTAGCAATTGAAAACGCTACAGAGGTTTAATTATTTACTTGATTTCTTATACGCTTGCTTAATTTATTATTTACATGACTTGCTAGTATGTGTTATTATACATGGCGTCTTACAAGATACCACACACGTGTATGACTAAACCCCATAATGGTTTTTTCAAATATAAGAATTTTTCAAAAAAATTAAAAACAAAACTATATTATGGTTGTCTTGCATGTGTGGACATATTACATGCGTAAAATATTATTTCACGTGGCGCCTTGCACCTTCAACGAAAATTGGTAACTATCACCCCAAACTTAGAGAAGGGCATTACAACACTCCAGTGCATAAGCACAACGTTCATCGTTTGTCGTCTAGGTGTTGTTGGCATTATTAGAGAACCTTTTTTTGTCTGTCTTATTCCTTTTGGGAAGTTTGGATTGCTTGACGAAGAAGAATGAGGAAGTAGTGTTGTCGTTGTCACAAGCTATGGCGGCGAAGCTAACCTTCCCGCTTGTTCTGGACCCATGATTCGGGCACCACGTGACCCACTTTCATTACAAAATAAAATGTTCTTATAATCAATATTCCACTAATTTCCCGTACAACTACCTTCCACTATTTGCACCCAGGACAACTTCCAAATATCCTTTCTCATAGATAGGGGTGTAAATAGGTTGAGCTAAGCTAGGTTAGGCTAGACTTTAACTTAAGTAAACCATACCTATATAGAAAGCTTTGAGCCTTACCTAGGCTATCAAACCTTCAAGGCCTACAAAGCCTATTATAATTTAAATTATAATAAATTAAACATGGATTACTTGAGAAATTAGAACACAAGAATAAACAAGAACAACTCTTATGACTACCCATTAATCTATTCAAAAGACTTCTAATGAGAAGTTAAGTATATAAATATCTAATGATTTTGATTTATTAAATATTTAAGTCATTAAATGTAAGGAAATCAATAATTAAGATTTGATTTTATTAAAAAATGGAGAATATGGAAGGTGTGAGAGAGGTAGAGGATCTGTTAGAGAAGTGTTAAAAAAGCAAAGAAGGATGGGACTGAGGAGGCATCAATGGATGAGGAGATGTCTGAAAAGGAGCTTAAAGAAGCTGGAGAGCAGGTTCAACCCCTCGCAGGGGAATTAATGCAGGATCAAGGGTTGCAAGCAAGGGCAAAAAGGAAGGTCATTACTTACAAGGACATTGTCCTTCAACTAAATGGTGATGAGGATGGAGTGGAAAACGACGAAAAGGACTGGATCACAACCCTTCGAAGAGAGGAGAAGGAAGATGACGAACTAGGGAAAAATATTGCTGAATCCAAAGGAAACCCCCTTTGTCCAGTGTACAACTTCTCTAAAAAGAAACATAAATAGGATTGTAAAAGATGGAGGAAAGGTCTAATCATTAAACTTTTGGGAAAGAAGATAAACAACAAGATTCTCATGCAAAGATTGCTAAGAATGTGGAACCTTGTAGGAGGGTTTGAAGTCATCAATCTCGATAACAGATACATACTGGTAAATTTCCATGAAGACAAAGACTACCTGCATGTACTTCATGAGGGGCCCTGGATAGTTTTTGACCATTATGTGGTTGTGCAAAGGTGGAGACCAATGTTTGATCCTTATGATGAACAAGTTAAGAGGCTGGCCATATGGATGCGCATACCTGGCCTCCCATTGGAATTCTATACATCTCATCATCTTTGGAGGATAGGAAACCATTTTGGAAAAACGCTCAAAGTGGATAAGAACTCCATGCGTAAGTACGACGGAGGTGAAGGAGAGTATACGGAAAAGGCAAAGTATGCAAGGATTTGTGTAGAGGTGGATCTACGCAAGAGTCTTATTCCTATGTTCCAGCTGGGAGATAAGATGTTTCATGTTGCCTATGAAGAATTACATCTAATATGTTTCGGATGCAGTCGCTGTGGCCAAAGATAAGATAGCTGTAGTGGAAGTGTCCAGCCTGTTAGCGTAAAGGCTCTAACCCAGCCTTGCGTTAAGGTAACCAATCAGATGACTGACGAAAATGAAGGAACAAGAAGAGGAGACTGAAGCTTTTGGGGAGTGGATGATGGTGAAACAGAACAGAGGACGCAAGCCTAAGAGAGTTCCTCAAGCTCAGGTGGAGGAAAAATCTAGGGTTCTGCCTCCACCGTCTGGCCAGAATCACGGGAGCAACGAGGAACACAACAGGTCAAGGTTTGTAGTGTTGACAGAGCCTTAGGCGCAGGAAGGGACATGCATTCAGGATCCACATGATCAGAATGACACTACACCTAAAGAGTTGACTTCAACTGTTAGAGCAAAGAAGAGTGTTGGGAAGAGTCCCACATCGGAGAATCCTAAGCACACAAAAGACCAGCACCTAAGAACAAAGCTACTGCAAAACTAGGAAGTCGTCTGAAAACATTCCTTAAACAACCTACGCAAGTCGCTCAGGAAACCTCAGGGCCTCGTATAGTAGACAGACATGTTAAACCTAGTGCAACTGTCAGCAACATACCCATTGAGACAGAAAGACAACTGAAGCAAGAAATTAGCGCAGAAAATAAGGTCTAAAAGGAGCAAGATGCTCTGTTGATAATGAGGTACATGTCCCAAGATCAATTTGAGTCAGCCGTAGATGACATCATCAGATGCATGCAACAGAAGGGGTTGAAGCCCAGAACTTCTCCCCTTTTGGAACTGGAAAATAATTATAACCATGCAAATTACGAGAATGACAATGCCAAAATGCAGAGATCTCGTACCAATAGCCATGAAAGGCACATGCAAGAAAGGCTAATGGGAATGGTGGTCCCCAATCCTCCACCAAAGCATCCCCCAGTTTTTAATGAATATCTTCGTTTGGAACTGCCGCGGAGCAGCTAAAAAACGGTTCAAATGTATCATGAAAACGCTTATAAGGAAACACAAATGTGATGTGGTTGTGATTTTGGAACATAGAATCAGTGGCTCTAGGGCATTCAAAGTCAGTAGTGGTCTGGGTTTTTCTAACTCAATCATTGAAGATGCGGTTGGTTTCCCTGGTGGTTTGTGGATTCTTTAGAACCAGTCTATTGTTTCGGTTTCTCTTATCGAGAAAGGGCCTCAAGCCATTCTAGTTCAAGTTCAAATCCCTAATA
This sequence comes from Gastrolobium villosum, assembly GCA_032173675.1. NCBI lineage: Eukaryota > Viridiplantae > Streptophyta > Magnoliopsida > Fabales > Fabaceae > Gastrolobium > Gastrolobium villosum. Next base: position 52,396 of record JAVKPL010001177.1, on the reverse strand, counting down.
AAGAACCTTTCTTGTTTTCTGCCATATACGCTAGCCCTAAGTTAGATAAAAGGCAAGAACTCTGGGAAGAGCTTCGTCAGATCCACAACAGCAACAGCTCCCCTTGGATGTTTGCTGGAGACTTCAACGAAATCACTTCTGTCAATGAGAAAAAAGGAGGGCCCCCCGTTGACTTAAGTAGATGCTCAGCCTTTACGGCTGTTTTGGATGATTGCCAACTTCTTGATTTGGGTGCGTCTGGCCCGTGGTTCACTTGGAGAGGCCCAAAGTTTTCCCATTTGGATAGTGTTTTCAAAAGGCTAGACAGGGTAGTTGCAAATGCCCAATGGAGAACTCACTTTGAAGAATTTGTCGTCCATGTGATGCCCAGAGTGTACTCTGATCACCACCATTTAAGGACGAAACCAGATGGGAAGAAAGACCTTTCCGTCTATTCCCCCTTTGGCTGGGTCACCCTCAATTTAAAAGCATCATATCAGCCAATTGGGATAGCGAGGAGAATACAACAACTAACCTGATGGACCTTGTTCCCATCCTTCGGGATTGGAACACCAACACGTTTGCTATCATCGAGAGGAGGAAGGACTCCTTAATGCGCAGGATCGATGGAATCCAACGCAAGCTAGACCGTGGACATAACTCCTTTCTTGAGAAGCTAGAAGTAGAGCTGAGAATTGAGTTGGAGAGGACTCTGGATTTAGAGGAGCAACAATGGTTTCAAAAGTCCAGAACTATCTGGCTTCGCGATGAGGATCGCAACACTAAGTATTACCATATAGTAGCAATCGCGGGACGGAGGAGGTGCAAGATCCTGGCTCTAAAAAATGACTCAGGGTTGTGGATCAGAAGAGAAGATGCTCTCAAGAGTATGGTCATGAGGTTCTTTCATCAACTTTTCTCTGAGGAGAAAACTGGAAGACCCAGGGTTAATGCGGTCATGAAATGGCCCCCTCTCAGCCAGTCTGAGACGCAAGCTATGGCCAATCCAATCTCTGATGCTGAGATTAAATCAGCTCTTTTCCAGATTGGTCCTCATAAGGCACCTGGCACAGACGGTTATCCAGCAGCCTTTTTTCAAACGAATTGTGATTTTCTACAGAATAAAATCTACAAGGACATTCGGGTTTTTTTGAAAAGCCTGAGGATATAGCTTGTATTAATGATACGCTTTTGGTCCTTATCCCCAAGGTTGAGAAGGACGAAAGGGTGGAGCAGCTTCGGCCTATGGCTCTCTGCAATTTTCTCTATAAGATGATCACGAAGAACATTGTCAACAAGTTGAAGCCCGTTCTGAACAAGATCATCTCTCCCTTCCAAACCAGTTTCGTGCCAGGAAGGGTGATCCATGATAATGTGATCATAGCCCAAGAGCTAACTCACTCTATGAACAAACTTAAGGGTAAAAAGCCTTTATGTCCATTAAGATCGATCTCACCATGGCCTACGATAGGCTTAGCTGGGATTTTGTCCATAAAGTTTTGCTAGAAGCTGGTGTCCTTCACACTTTGGTCCAAATTAGGGGTGGCAAATCGTGTTCGTGGGTCGGGTTCGGGTCGACCTGTGTCTGACACGAACACGAATAGATTCAACCCGAACACGACCCGATTAATTATTAGTGTCAAAATTCTCAACCCGAACACGAACCACTTTTTCTGCGGGTTGACACGACACGACCCGAAAAATCTTATAATATAAGTGTGATCCGTTTATTACACGACTCGCCCCAAAAAAGCACCAAATCTGATTGCAATATAACAAAAAAAAATCTTCAATAAAAAGAAACCTAGAGTGTATATTTTTTTTTATATCATTCAATAAAATTACCATAATAACCTTGAAAAAATAAAATAAAAATTATATTTGCGGGTCAGAGCGGGTTCACGGGTTGACCCGTGACCCGACACGAATATTTTCGTGTTATATTTTTCCAACCCGAACACGACCCATTTATTAAACGGGTTGACCCGAACACGAAAATTTCGTGTCGGGTCCGGGTTGGGTTGGCGGGTCGTGTCTTAAATTGCCACCCCTAGTCCAAATCATAGGTGTCTGTATCTCCTCCTCTCAGCTTAAGAGATGGTAATGGAACGTGGATGCATGGATTTATGTACAGCATTGGGTCTTGTCCTCCTTTGAATGCTGAGCTCTGGGCCATCCTCAAGGGGCTTCATTTTGCTTGGAGTAAAGGTGATCAACGTCTCATTGTTGAAAGTGATTGCCTCATGGCTATTCAGGCCATTACGACGTCTAATGCGGCCCCCTACAATAGCCAGTTAGTTGAAAGTATCAAGAGGTGGTGCAATAAGGATTGGCAAGTGGTTTTCAATTATGTCAAAAGGGATGGAAGTGTTCGTGCTGATTTCTTGGCTAAGCAAGCTTTAAACATGGATGCTAGATTTGTTCTTCAGTCGGAAGCCCTCGTGAATTGAGTCCTTTCTTGGACTCAAATGTGATGTTCTTGTATTTTTTCTTTTGTGCCTTTACCCCTTCTTTCATTTGTACTAAAAAAAAAATTTGATTTTATTAAATATTTAAGACTTCTTATTTTTGCATGAGAACTCTCTCATATTGTAATATTTTGATTTGCGCCCAAAGTTTTTATTTATTTATGATCACCAGTTAAATCACAATATATAAATTGTATTCTGATAAGAAAATAAAATCAAATCCCATGTAATAAATTCTTTTTTAGAAAAACCATTTTGAGCTAAGTGACATAGAAAAAGAATATTTCTATAGAAGATAAAGAAAGGGCTTGAGTCATTTCATTCAAGGGAACACGACTACAACTCTTGCTCAGTTTGTATTACTGCTCCATTCTTCTCAATCTCCCACTGGGTCCCCATTTTCATGTAAGAAATCAACCTCAGTCTTTCTTTCTATCTTTCTTTCTTTTTTTTCTTTTTTTTTCTTCGTTCTCCAAAACGTTGCCTCGTTTAAATTGCGGGAAAAAATAAATAAATTAAAATGCCTAATTCATTTTCGGCACCTAACATTTTTCCCTTTTTCTTTTTGGGTTTTTTTATTCACTCTAATTGCGTTCTTGATCATACCCTTGTTCATGGCTGTCTGACGAGTTCGCCAGCTCTGCATTTTCTGGTTCTCTTTATTTATTTATTTATTCATTCATTTTAGTGATTAAACTTTGATAGAATGGTTGATTTTGAAATTGAAACTAGGGTTTATTATCCCTAAGGATTTAGATCATCTCATGCTACTAGGGGAAGACATAAAATCAAGGTTAGTGGAGTTACACAAATAATGGTAGGTGGTAGTATACTTGTTTTTGTGTCTTTTTCTCTTGTATCAAATGAAATTACCGCATTGCCTGTTTGGGTTTGTGTTCATTTCCTTGTCCTTTTTATTAGTTTGAATTTTCGTTAAGAGCCAAGGCAGGTGTGGGAATACAAGATTGTTCGAGATAATGTTACCTGAATCAATCTGTTGCTAACTTATGCAGTGATTCAATGGAAGCAGAAGAACAGGGCATGAACATCCATGAAAAGCTTTCTGGCTTTATTTTCATGTGTAATAGTGCAACAAAACCAGATTGCTACCGATACCGTGTCTTTGGGCTTCCTGCAGGGAGAAAGGAAGTTGTAGAGAAAATTAATCCTGGCGCATACCTTTTTCTGTTTGACACTGATGTGAAGCTTCTCTATGGCCCATATATAGCAACCTCAACTGGGAAGCTAAAGTTAGAACCATTAGCTTTTGGTCGGAAATTCCCTGCTCAGGTGAGATTGCTAGTGTTTGTAGAAATCGTGTTGGTAGCATCACCTAGTTGTTTGTCGCATTAATCATGTTTCCAGTGAGTAACAAGAAGAAACAATTTATTTTAATTGCATTTATAATATGCCATTTATGGAGTAATTTTTTTACCTCTACTATCTGTTGCCTGAATACTATAAAATTGCCCTTTTCTCAAACTTATTTATTTGGCTAGTTCTTAGATTAGCCAGTTAAATGGTTGATGCTTCAAGAGCATAACCTGCTTGTAGGGTGTTAGTTTCTTGATTTACTTGTGGGGGTGGATACATATGGAGAAATATGATTGGTTTTGGCAGATTATTCTGGTGCATTTGGAAATACTTATTATCATTGACTTTATTGTAGTGTGTTACGACTGGGATTGGATTGTAAAAGGGCCTTTATTAGAGGCCAGGTTAGTTAGAGTTGATGGATAGGTAGTTAGAAGCAGTTAGTTAGTCGCTTAACAGGGAATCCTAATCATTTGTATATAAGGGGATACAAGCCCCTGTTAGAATATCTTTTGGCAAATTTATAGTGTCTCAGACATTCTCTATGGGAAGCGAGCATATCCCTTGTTAACAGGTTTACTTCTTGGATTCATTATTTGTTCATTTTACAATAATATTGTTCCTTTTCCTTCATTTCTCCTATCTTTTCCTTTTCCCACATCCTCCATTGTTGTAGCTTTCATCTTCTGAAATCTAGTGCTGTAAATTGTTGATGCTTCAAGAGTATAACTTGCTTGTTGGGTGTTACTTTCTTGATTTACTTGTGGGGGTGGATACTGGATACATATGGAGGAATATGATTGGTTCTGGCAGATTATTCTGGTGCATTTGGAAATACTTATTACCATTCACTTTGTTGTAGTGTTAGGACTTAGGAGTAAACCAGTGAACCTTAATGTCAATTATTTATTTTGAATTTGTCCCCACTATTGTTTTTTTTTTTTGATAACATCCCACTATTGTTTTTCATTGTAACATTGTATGGTTACCTAGTTGGGTATATTGTTTTCCCTGATTTGTCCTTATTTTGGTCAATGTTCGTTTATTAATTTCATAAGTCATATGGCTAGTTGAGGAGCTATAAGTTTTTGGCACCTGAACAAAAAGTGCCTCTGGTAACTCCTGTACTCAAAATTGAATAGTGACTTCAAATGCACCATATCTATTAATGCTTTTCTTTTCCCATCTGCCTTCTTTTTTTTTCACTTTTATTCAGGTGAGATTCAAAGTTTACATGGACTGTTTACCCTTACCAGAGAATTGCTTTAAACATGCTATTCGGGATAATTACCAGAAAAACTCCAACAAATTTAATCCTGAACTCAATCTTAGACAAGTAAGTTTCATTTTGGTATCTAGCAAATTGATTTTAATTACAATTATTTCATTCTGCCTTTCTTTTCCTTGCCTTTTCTTTTTGAGTAAGAGAAACTTTTCTTGTGACTACTATTATGTCTTTTTTAGTTGGAATTTGTTGTAATGTTGCAGGTAAGAAGTTTATTAGAATTGTTTCGCCCATTACATGTATCATCAACTGCACCTAGAAATCCTGTTTTGAAGAATATATACTCCCCCTCAGAGATGCCGCTTCCACCAGTGAATAATGTTTTTCATCAGATATCGAGGCCATCCATTTCTGAATATGCATATTTATCTAGGATGTTACCGGATCAAGCACCAAGGAAGATGAACTATAGACATGTAAATGAACTCAAGGAGGCTACTGGTTGTGCCTATCCTGTCACTAATTTGATGCCAAATTCAGCTGCAGCACAGTCTTTGCCATCCCAAGCTTCAACGAATCAGCTTCATGCCTCAGCAAGTACCCTTCCTCTGGAGGGTACTTATGCAGCTGGGATGGGCACCAGTTATACTCGATCACTGCTGGATCATCAATATACACATCAGAATATACTTAACCGGCAACCTGAATTTCATTCATCCCTGTTGAATAAGGGCAGCAGTTATGCTCAGTCATTGCAAGATCCTCAATATGCACATCATAATATCCTACATCCACAACCTGGATTTCATTCTTCCATGATAACTACGGGTAGCAGTCATGCTCAATATCTACAAGATCCTCAACATCAACATCAGAGTATCCTACATCCACCACCTGAATTTCATTCTTCCATGATAACTATGGGTAGCAGTCATGCTGAATCACTACAAGATACTCAACATCAGAGTCTCCTACATCCACAACCTGAACTTCATTCTTCCACAATAACTATGGATAACAGTCATGCTCAATCACTACGAGATCCTCAACATCCACATCAAAGTGTCTTAAACCCGCCACGTGATTTTCATTCCTCAGTAGCGAATGTGGGCGGCAGTTATGCCCAATACAATACACACCAGAATATCCTTAATATGCAGTCTGACTCTTATTCCTCCATGGCAAATATAGGCAGCAGTTATGCTCAATTGCCATATCCTCAACACACACATCAGGAAACCCAAAATATGCAACCCTATTTTAATTCCTACTCAACGAATATGGGACATGCTGATGTCATGATGCAGTCACATGCTTCATCATCATTATATTATCCATATGATCCTCAACAAGTTGTCTCTGCCACATATTCGGACCAAGGGTATTTTTCAACTTTTCCTGGGTGAACTTTATTCCTATCCTTGAGTTGAAATTCTTTAAATTACTTCAGCAACCTTTGTTTGGCATAGGGATCTTTATTAATTTTCTTAACATCAACAAGGAGATGATTCATTGACTGAAGCTATGATGTTTAAGATTCCAGTGGGGAAAGCATTGCTTCGTATCCTTATTCAAGCATGAAAGTCAACTTAAAATTTTTATAAATCTTTGCTGAGAAAGCATACTTATCTATGGGCTTAAGGCATTTTGCTAATTTCCGGTTAAGTTGTCTTTATTATTGAAATGAATTTTGTCAAATATCTAATGTCGCTGCTAATGGCTAATGCATAGGTCTGGAGCCATACAAGGGGTGATATCTAGTGATCAACAAACCGGAACGGGAAGTGAGTATTATCAGTCATCTATGCAAACGGAGAATATATCTACGCGAGAGAATGTTGCGAGCCACCTGTATTCAGCAAATTCATATCCTAAGTGCTGAATTGCATGTCCAAATGTGAGGGGATCTTGGTCTGGCAATTTGACATATTCCATTTGCTTCCGTATGTAACATATACAAAATAAACCTATTGTAATTGTTGGTGTATGCTTTTTTTTTGCTAGGTAGAAATTTGACACTAGAGGGCATAGTGGCCTTTCCCTGTTTGATATACCAGGAAACTTGCATAATGACAAATTTGCAGAACTGGATCTAATATACAAAAAATTACTGTTGCCATTTGAGTTGCCTTTATGTAGATGAATTGCTGTTACACGTCCTTCGTGACCTTCGTAACTGCCTATCCGTGCAAGATATCTGGGTGCAGTTCATTCCGTCCAATTTGCACCGAGATTTTATGGCTTCAGACTTGCAAAAGTGGCTTAAGGAATGCCCTTTCATTAGGTTGGGTTACTCAAAACAAATTTTTTTTTTTTGAACCGGTTACTCTAAAACTTTGATAGTGCTTCCAAATCTAAGTGGGTGTGGGCTTCTTTTAGGTGAGAGTCTTGGTCATTTTATTTATGCTTATTCTAGAAATTGTGGTAGAGGCGTAGAGCTATGATTTTAATGCTGAATGTTGAGGTGTGGTAATTGGCTTAGAAATGACTTGGATCATGGTGTATAGAAGATTAATTTTGTAGGGTGACAATGAAATTTTAATCTATAAATTGAAGATGGCTGGTAGTTCAAAAAAAATGTTGAATGTTGAGGTGTGGTAATTGGCTTAGAAATGACTTGGATCATGGTGTATAGAAGATTAATTTTGTAGCGTGACAATGAAATTTTAATCTATAAATTGAAGATGTTAATCATGGTGTTATTTAATTATTAAATGCGTATTTAATATTAGTTACAAATGCGTTGTATTTGTCTTTCGAAACCTTGGAGTTACTATGGGTCCTTTTTTTTTTTGGATATTTGAGTTACTATGGGTCTTTTGTATTATTGTTATTATTATTTTATTTTTTGTAAAAGATGTTAATCATGAATAATGTGTCATTGAATTATTAATTAATAACAGTATTTTTTTTTGGGTGAAAAATAACAGTATTTAATATTAATTAATAATGTGTTAATAATTTTTCAGTCTAGCGCATTCAATTTGGGTGCGTCAAGGTGCATGCAAGAATTTTTTTCATATGAAAAGCTGGATATATTTGAAACGATTACGAAATTCATGTCAACTCCACTTGGATCACATGTCAAGTACCACTTGGATCACATGTCAAGTACTTCTAAGATACAGTTGTTTTAATTTCATTAAGGGATGACTCAATCATAATGTTCGATATTCCATATTCTCCTTCTCCACCTCCTGGTTTTCTTCTCACAATTTCGGTGGTTTTCTTCATATGAAAATAAATTTGAAGGGCCCAATTTGAATGCTTAGGAAAGAAAACAATTAGGAAAAAATAGAGATAAGGGTCCCTAAAAGAAGCCATCATATAGCAAACTTACGACATACATGTTAGTGCACCTTTTTTTCTCGGTAACAAAATGATAATAAAGTCAAAGATATGGTCCATATTGTTTCAGCAACGGTCTTTTATAATAGTAAAAAAAATCCCAATAGCTTATATTTTGTGCACATTACTAATAACAGACTCCTTGATGGTAAGGGTTTACATATGGTGCAACTTCAGACTTTGGGGTCCGTGAGCTCACTCACTCTAGATAATAGATATTTGTTATATATCTTTGTGTCTAAGAGCTAGAGCTTGAAAAACTCACAAAGTGCTTACGGAGACTCGCGTGCTATTTGACTCGGTGAAATATAGCGGACTATTTCAACCCATTATCAGAACAAAAAGAAAAACAATGGCCGGAGGTATTTATGATTATTAATTTTTCCGCATTAAATCTAATTGTTTTGGATTGTATATGAGCATGATTAGATTATAAAGATATTTTAGAACTTACAATACAACATGACCAGGATATGCAAAAATGACATCTGGTTTAAGAACCAGAAAGTATACTCCGATTCTTCTAATATTTCACCGTCTCCAAAGTAACGGCAAAAAAGTTAACCCCAAAACTACAAATTTGAAGAAAATGGAAATAGTTGATAATCGAGGCATAGTAGCTGTTTGGGGAGACGCAAGAAAGACACTAATCAATAGCATCTAGTAGAGGATGAAGTACACAAGTGCATCATGGAGAGCCTTGATATATTCCTTTACTAGCCAGTTATGTGGTATTTTACTGAAGACCAACTCCTTTGTAATTTTTTTTTTTTAACATAATGCTATTGGTAAGAATTAGCATTTTCTATATAAAAATTGGATTTTATAATTCTCATTTAACATGAGAATTTGAATTTTCATACACCCTTCGATTTTCGCGCCAATATGGGTCCTACACATAATTTTATCTAACATACGGGTCACACATGCTTTTTGTCTCTACAACATGAGAATTCAATTCTCATGTTGAATGAGAAATATAAAACCCATAAAAATTTGAAGCAATGTTTAAAAAGTGATTGAACTATTAAGCATTCTAGATTATGATTTGTTTAGAAAGATGAACTAATTTGGTAGTTGTTTCGGGATCGGTTCTCGGCTTTGAGCTTTCTTTAGAATGGGGATATGGATTAGAGGAAAATTTCTTTGGTATTTCGTACAATATTTTCTTAAATTGAAATTTTTTAATTCCATTTGAATCCAAACTTTTTTTTTTTATATTTCCCTTCAAATTCAAAACTTTATCTTAAAAAAAAGAAAAAAGATATTTAGTATAACGGTAATACCAAAGAAACTCGCTCTAGCTTCGGAGCCTTGCCATGATTCTCCAACCCGCGTCATGGTTTTCCCTCATGATATCCCCATCACCATGATTATCACTTGCGGATTTCCTGCTCTAGATCACTCCACATTCTCCTAATTGTTACAAAACCTCTATAAAAGGTAGATACAATGTTATGAGGGACACACATGCTTATGCTTGAGCATTTTGAACTTTCTATCTATCATTTAGAGCGTCCTCACTCCCTCAATCGAACACACACTTACCTTGATTATTCCCATTGGAGTATTGTTTGGGGGATTGATATTTCATTTTCAGGCATCTCTTTACCACTTATCTGTAGATAGAAATACCAGCTCATTCATGCTGGACATCTTCGGTTTAACACTGCTGAACATAATTAACAGGGTTGAATTGGAATAATAAGTTAAAAAACATAATTAGTTTATGATCTGATTAGTTGAATCGACTGAACTGCTCTATTTTTAAAATATTGATAGGAGGGAAGCAAGTTTTGATATTTTATGCCGCTATTTTCACTATTCTTTTTGGGAATAACATCTGTCATTTTAAAGGATAGAAGCTTATATCATTTTAGATCATAACCGTTGATTTCCGTCCATCAACGGTTATAATTTATTGTATCAAAATTATTAATTAATTAATAATAAATTTGGCCCATTAAGTTTGACCCAATACATTATAACCGTTGATGGACGAAAATCAACAGTTAGGATCTAAAATGATATAAGATTATATCCTTTAAAAGGATAGATATTTTTCCCTTCTTTTTGTTCTTCTTCACTTTTCTAACATTAGTTAGCATTTAAGCAAGAGTGAAAAAACAAATTAAACGAAGGAGGAAAATGCGGGATATTGACCTATTTGCCATACTTTCCAATACTATTCATCTAAATGCCATGCAGCATAAATATTTTTTAAAATGTCACGTCACTTAATTCACTGTGTACTGTAGCATCTATTGTTTGGTCACATAGTATGTTTATTGGGACCTCAAAAGTCGTCCAATTAAACAACTTTAGTAGTCAAAATGACAGGCTCTATTGTGCAACTTTTTTGACATGTGACAGAAAGGAGTAAAATCGTTGGATACTATAGCAACAACAGTGCAACGTGGCAGACTTTTCAACTTGTTTCTAACATTGATGTCCAGTGCAAAAGTCCTAAAGCTTGTCAAATGAGACGACACTTAGGGTGTGTTTGGTTGGAGGATTATGATGAGATAGATAGGCATTGGAGAAGTGGGATTGTTTGGTGACCTTGTTTGGTTTAAACGTTTTCAACATTTGCCTAACTAAATTGTTATGCCAGCCAACCAATTTGAATATGTATTGGATCAAAATAGCCGGCGAGATGTGGTATTGCATCTTATCTACCTAACTGGTCAGATTGGGGAAAAATTAGATGACGAGCATACCCTTCAAAGTTGATGTTGAACACCAGTAAGGTGTGGCTCAGTTGGCTTGGTGCTGAGTCCTAGGGGTTCGGGCTGTGAGTCTAAAGGGCTTGAGTTTGAATCCTGGTAAACACACTTTGTTGGTAGCAGAGAAACCCTTGCCCTCTAAATCCGCGAAAGGGATTAGTCCCATCCTATGTGGGATGAGGAAACCCTTGGGTATATCCAAAAAAAAAAGTTGATGCTGAACAAGCTGAAGCAGTCAACTCTATATCTGTATCTGCAGGATGGTGCTTTCTTGAGTAGCTCAAGCCATGATGAACACTTTATGAGCTTGAGCATATGATCATGTTGGTTCCTGAAATTGTATATAGTAAAGTTTTAGCACTCCTAAATCATGAGAAAAACATAATTCGGTGTTAAGAAGAGTACCCGTAAAAAAGTCTCGGTTTTTCATATATCAGACTCAAGAGATGAGTTCTTTATATATACAACGCTATATTTTAAAATGTATAACAGCTAATTAAAAATATGTAACAGCTAATTAAAAATATGTAGCAGCTAATTAAAAAATATGTAACAGATATCTAAGAATTAGGAAACTGACTATTCCTATTTAAATACATTCAAAACTCAATGAATCATGATTCAACGGATAGAGATCTCATTGTCAATATTTAAGACTAAAAGTTGTGCCTCCCATTTACCTTCTGCACTAGCAGCATCTGTGCTGAATGAAGTTCACACCTTTCAGTTGAAAAAGAAAGCTCAAGAACAGGAGCAAACTTTTAGCTGTCCCGGACCAAAAAGGATAGGGTGGGACTGAGGTGAGAGAAAGAGAGAAAAAGTTGAGGAGAGAGGAGAGAGAAAAAATAAAAATAAAATAAAAAAAATACAGGTGTCAATTTTTGAATGGAAGGACTACGGTGGTCCAGGAGCAAGGGTGGTAAACGAGCCAGAGGCCTTTCAGGGGCCTTTGGCTCGGCTCGTAAAGGCCTTAGCCCGTTTAATAAAAGCTCGTGTTGGAACCAGGTTTGGACTTGTATAAAAGCTCGTTTAATAAAAACGCATCGGGCTCTAATTCAGAAGCTCGGCCTTATAGCCTCCCAGGTTAGCCTAGTATATAAATATTTATTTATATTTTTTATAGTACTTGTAGTAACTCTCTATCTCATCAATTTATTTCACCCCATTTTATTGGTTTAACAGACTTTTTGAATGATTTTGTTCTATATTATGCTATTTAGATATATATTGAATTTATGAATATTTATGGAATTACTAATGTTGTTCTATATTATCCTTCATCCTCCTTCACACAAACAAACCCACAAAAACTAATTCGTTCCACTGTGCACTGCTCGTTTGTGTCAATTTATTTTTTTTTAATTTTTTTTTAAATTATGTTGGCACTTTTTTTATAATGGGCTAAGATAATATAACCTGCTATCTACATTCTCTCACTTTAATTTTTTATTTATTGTAGACTTTCTAAATTATTGCTGCAAATTGGAAGCTAAGGTTTTTATCTGGAAATTGATTTTTTTTGGAATTCTGTTCTTTTATTTTTATTCTTTAACATGCTAACAGGCTAAGACAGGCTTCACACAGGCTTTTGTTTTTTGTAAATAAATCAGGCCACATGCCAATATTATATTCGTAACAGGTAACAGGTTAAGGCCAGTCGGACACGTTTAAATACAGGCTTGGCCCGTTAAGATCAAAGCTCGGCTCGACTCGGCCCGTTAACACCCCTATCCAGGAGCATATTAAAAAATTCCCAAGAACAGAGATCGGACTTGGTTATTTTTGTAATAACAACTTTTTTTCCCATATATATTTTACCTAAAGCTAAACATAGACTGTATAAAAGTTATTTAATTTGCTCAGCAAACTTTTTTCCAACCAAATAACTTTTTTTATATTTTCCTATCAAACTCATTTTCCCACCATTTCCCTAATAATAACATTTTCATATTATTCATAAAATTTCTCCTCATCCAAATGTCCTCTTACTGAAAAACTATGACGATGGTGTTTATAACACCTCACAATTCTAAATTAAGTAATTAAAGTATTAAGTGAGTAATCAAGTGATGAATTAGTGAAAATCCCAAAGGATAGGCCGAAATACAAAGAAAGAGCAAAACGGTAATTAGCCAACACGCAACCCTAGGAAGATAAAAATTGAGTAGAAGGTCTCAGTTGATAAAAATAAGCCTGGAAATGGATTCAGAACGAAAAATTGAGTGGATAGGCAAGTTTCAGAAAAATCAGTGAATAGTATTTTTCGCGGGTAAAAATACCGCAGTAAGATTGCATCGTAAAACGTGCCAGTGAAATTTTGAGCTCTAGGTTTCAAATATGAGTTATAAATGGTTTATAGAGTTAGGAAATATGAATTTTGATAAATTTTGATGGAATTAAGTCTGTTTGGGGAAGCGTGCCAACAGCGCGCGTAATAGCGTAAAACAGTGTTTTCTCTGAATGACCGGAAAACTCCGGATTCATCTGATCAAGTGTAATTAAGGGACAATGGTCAATGTTAAAAATTAGAGTTTCTAAATAAGTTTTGAAATTATGGACGTTTAGTGAAATCGGAGGGAAATTCGGATGAATTTTAAATCGCGTGAGGTGGCGGTGGGACCCACCCCACTTAAACCACTTAAGACACATGTCATTTGTACTATTCATCATCATCTTCTTTCCCTCTCCCCTTGCAAACCCGCAGCCCCTTCATGAAAAACACATCTTTGCTTCAAATTTTCATTTCATCATAACTTAGTCATTTTAACACCAAATCAAGTGATTCTTGTGTTGAAACTTGATGGAAAACACCTTCTGAATCCATTGGTAGCCTTGTTTAGCCTTGAAAGTGAGTGTGTGAGGAGATCTAGCCCCATTTAAGTTGCGGTTTTGTGAGGAGTTTTGATGTTCATGAAGCTTTTTCATGCTCCAATGGTGGAGTATGCTTAGGTGGAGCCATATACCGTGCATTTGGGTGAGTTATTTCAACATTTCATTGGTTGGTTTTTGAGTTTTGATTATGGACCCTAAAGAGGGATTTTGTGATATGTTGTGTTAGAGAGCTCAAATGGAAAATGTCTATTAGATGATAATGTCTTAGAATGATGCATTAAAGCTAGAAATGCAATAAAAATTATTGAGGAAAAAAGTTGATTTTTAACTTAGTGCAATTTTTGGGTGTCAAGACTTTGAATTTTGAAAATGTGATGGGAGTGTATTGGTGAGTTGTTGTATGATTGTATGATGATATAATAGAATGATATGAGGTGTGGAGTGGTTAAAGTTTATGGAAATTCCTTGGATGTGAATTAGTGAGCAAATCGGCCTTTAGGCAAAAAGAGGTAAAATGATATTGTGTAAATTGCATGGATGATGTTTCATGCTTTAAATGGTAATTAGATGGGTTGTGTTGTGATTGTAAAGTGGAGGAATCAATGAAAAATAATGAGTGGTGTCATTTGGCATAAAAGAGCCTAGAGTGAAAGATTTAGCAAACGATGCGTAAAAGACGTAAAACGGAGAAACGACGATTGAATTAGCCTTTTGCCAACCTATTGAAGTGTAATAAAATGAGAAATAAAATTTAGAAAAATAAATCCCTAAATAACACTAATATGGCTGAACCACCAAGTGGGGAAAAGAGGGATTTTGGTGTTTTTACGTTTTGTCGTAATTTGACGTAAACTGACGGCTATGCGTGGTTGTATAGGTTGCCGTACGTGGATATAAACTTGGAACAGTGAAACAGTGGATTGCCCTTGGTTTTGAATCAAGTGGATTGAGGTAAGTGATGTGGTTTACACATGATATGTTGAAATTCATGAGTGGATTCAAAGTTCTAAGTGTGTGGAATGGTCCTCTGTGTAGGCGTTCCCTGTGAATCAAGCTGTAAGTGGAGTTTTGCGGAGCTCAGTGGAAGGAAAAAGAAAGGTAACCTCTTGGTACTGGGGCTTGTTCCCCTTTTGTGTTCCACCTTGCTAGTTGATGGCAATGGTAGGAAGTGTGTATGAGTAGTGTAGAACAGCATGAGCATGCATGTGCATTATCACAGTGGGTACTTATGTACCAGATCTCTGGCCAGTAGATATTTTTAGCCTTCGGGCAAGTGTTTCCGGACTGCCACTGGATAGGTCTCCGAGAGGGAGTTCCAGTTGACCCAGGGTCGTGGTGTGTTATCCGGATAGGAGCACACTAGGTTGTCTCGGGTGTATATGGTTGGAAGGGGTACCTTGGTGGGTTGTTCTCTGAACACGCCAGGGGTAGTACCCATAGGCGTATAGCCGAGGACATGGCGTGGTATTGGTAGCTACCATCCCGCATGTCGTAGTTGTTCTGATATATATCCCCCTTTCTCTAATTCCCTTGCTTTATCCCGTTTTATAACAGTGATGTTGTTTTATATTATTGATATACATCGAAGTGAACCATTGAGCGGAGTTTTCTCCATAACCTCTTGGTTACTGAGATATATTCGTATATCTCACCCCGTCTCGGGGCATTTATTTCAGGAGGTAGCAGTGGCACAGGAGTGGCGGGCAAGAGGCCCATAGGAAGATCATGAAGTGTTGTCATTAATTATCCATGATCATGTCATTTTAGTTATGAATTCATTTGTTAAGTAAAGTTGTAATATGTGGATTATTGTAAATTGAAGTTAAAGTGTAAGTGTAATTGTAATTCAGTATTGTAAATATACCATGGATGTATGCTTATTATGATGGAAGGGCTTTAGGCCTACTTTAGGTTTATGATTATCTGTATGATGATATATGCATGAAATTGAAGTTGGTGATTGAAATTTTAAAAGATTTGAAAGTGAACTGCTTATGATTTATGTATAATTTGGATTGGGTTGTAAGTGCCCCAAGGCGTTGTTGGACCTTGTGTGTGCCACCCATTGGTTTTTGCTGGATTTCAGGTGTATTAGTGGTAATAAATAGGTTATGCAAATTTGGGGATTTTAGGAAATACAAAGGAAACTCTGGCGAATTTTCTGTAGAATTGGCAGTTTTTGGGTGAACTTTGGAGGAGCGTATCTCTCTCCATAGTGGTCCGATTGGGACGTGCCATACGCCATTTTGAAGCTTAAGATGTCCCCTACGTTGTGTCAAAAGCTTAGGTTCATTGGTGGTGTGCGCAGCCCATGGGGGTTGTTGTAACACACTTCCCTGTTCTGCCCTGTTTTTGTTGGCAGATTTGAGGTAGTTTTGAGAAATTAATTCCCGCTTCGTTACTTGTCAAATTAAGCATACGATATATCAAATCGAAGTTTGAGGTGTCTAGTTTATGGTATAAAAGTTTGAGAGTCATTGGATAGGCGGTTAGGTACAGTTTATTCAATGAAGATTGGAGGTTTTAGGCTATTTTGGAGTTGGTAGGCAATGTTGTTTGTCCAACTTCAAACGGCGATAACCGGAGCTCACGAGCTCGGAATCGAGTGCGTGATAGCTTGTCAGAAAGGTAATTGAATAAGAAAAAAAGATAACCTGGAGTTTAAGTTCGGATTTTTATTTTGTGTTCGTAGAAAAACAAATTAGCAAGTCCAGTTAAGTGGTAAAAACGTAAAAGTGAAGAATTGGCTAAGTGGGTTTATGGGAACCCCTTAGTGTCTTATATGTAGTAGATTAAAGTGTACAAACAAGTTAAGTAAGTCTTCCGCTAGTGTTACAGTTGCGATCACAGCTTTTAATTATTACGCTTTTTATGTTTTAACTGTTCGCGTAATAATCGGAAAAAGTTTACTCGCATTTTTATAAATGAACTGCTGTGATTGTAACTGCGCTTAATATCATAATTAATGTTAACAATACCGGTGTACAACGGGCTGTTACAGTGTTCTCTTGATACAATTTATACAATTATTTGTAATAATGATCACTATGTAGCACCGATACCGACACGGGACACGTAACACTATACGACACGATACTCCGACACGTTAATTCTAAAAAATGTTAGATTTCGACACGTTAGGACTCGTTTTGATATTAAATAATATTTTTAATTTATGTAGTGTATATTATATTTAATATTAAATAATTTAACAAAAAAATGAATCTAAACTTATAATATTCATAAATTTTACAAATAAACATAAGATATTCCAAATATTTTTATTAAACTTAATAAAATAATAATCGTAATCCAACAAATGTAATAGTTGAAACTAAAAAGTCAACGCATCGCAACCTTTAAACAGTTTTTTGAATTTCTATGACGCGTGTTGAAGTGTCGGGGAGCGTCGGAGTGTCCAAAAGTGTCGGGAAGTGTCGGACACGACACATCAGGGTTTTCGAAGTGTCGGTGCTTCATAGACTGATCATATAAATTATTCTTTATTTGCTTATTCCTTTAATTAAGTAATACACATGTCCGGATACATATTTAAATTTTAAATGTTTATTTACTTTTTCCGATTAAAAAATTAATGTAAAAGTTAAAATAAATAATACTAATAAAAATTTAAAAGTAAGCAAACATAAAAAGAAAATGTAATTCTCATTATAACTCTTGTACCATGATACGAGAAGACTGTATCTTTTTAGGGGATGAATATGTTTACAAACTTTTTTTAATTTTTTTTATAAATTACACTATGTTCTTTCGGGACAAAATGTAGTTTATAAGAGTTTGTAAATAAAAAAGTTTATAAATATAATCTGGCAGATCTTTTTTAAGTACAAAATGTTTCCTTGTAAACTAATGAGGCTGAAAAAACGGCGAGCAGTTTTGATTTAATTAGTGAAGGAAAGATTGTGGAGATATTTTGTAATATTAAAAAGAAAAGATCTTTTTTCACCAAAAAAGAAAAGAAAAGATCTTCCCCCGTAAGTTTTTTTTCTTAATTTCCCCCGCAATTATTATTCATGTTTCGCTATTTTCAAATGCTAATATAAACGAGCCATGTTTACCGTCCACACCTGAAAGAGATGGGTCTGACTTGATTCGTTTGATGTCTGAAAGATGCTTCACTTGAAATTATTCTAATTGATACCTTCCGCTTGTTGCACGAGAATAAATTTTAGTTACTACTGTTCACCTATTAAGTACAATTCATCAATGAGAGCAGCATACATCAAATAAAAGAGACAAAATTTAACAGAAAAATCTGACATGTTATTATGCACTGAATTTTTGGTACAGTGATACTAAAGATTTATTGGTTGCAGAAGGTCAGACAGAATTGGTAAAGTTTTGCAAATCAACTTTAAAAAAATGTTTTAAAAACCGGTGCAACTAATGTTCTTCTATTATAATGTGCATGCAAAATTGGCGCTTATTGCTTTGTGTATTTTCTTCCTACCTTCCTCTTTTTGTTTTTTCTTCATCTGAGGAGGTTAGGTAAACATGTTCTCTTCTTTTTGTTGGTTAGGTGCACAAGTTTTCTTCTAAATCTAAAAGAGGAATGAAAAACGAAAAGAATATAAATAAAAGAATAAAAGAGCACAACACACAAGATATTTGTTTAACAATTATCACATTCCGCTTATGAGTGGAAAAAACTCAAATATTCATCGTTCCATAAATAATTTCTCCTAAATTCTCTCAAAACAAGATTTTAACATAAGTCAACACAAATATATGGATAATTGATAATCCAGTAACATAAAGCGCGTTAGTTACAAAGAAATGGACTGTTGTAAGAATGAGTATGTAGAGTTAGAGCTGTAGAGATAGGGATGTTGATCGGCGAATTGAAATTAATATTTTAAAAAAATTGAACCGAATTAATTTAAAAGGTATTAGTTCAGTTTAAAATCAGTTCAGTTTGTTTCAAAGCAGTTCAAATTGGTTGAAAACGGTTCGATTGGTTCGCAACCAGCGACGACCTTATTCTAAAAATAAAAAAAATAAAATAAAATATTTAAAAAATAATGTAATGAAAACTAGTTCAGCTCGGTTGAAAAACAATAACAACTAATGGAAATTTTCTTTTATATGATATATCTATCATATAAAAGAAAAAAAACTACAAAAATCTAAAAAATAAGATTCGTATAAAGATAATATATCCATGAAAGAAGATTATATGAAAAATATAATTGATCTTTTTCTTTGCTTGGATTCTTTGCTATCCGTCAAAAGCTTCAGGTTTAATATCGATATTTTAGTAACAAATCCAATAATTCTATTTTTCTATTTTCAGGGGTCATTTTATTTCAAAGTTGTGTTAATTTTTACGATACAAAAATACTGATTTTTTTTCTGGTGTATTACACTAGTTTATAATAAAGTTGTTTATATAATTAGACCTTCACCGTGTTAGATTCTTGTTACAGGGGATACAAATTGCTGGTCATCAGGAAGCTCTTAGGGCCCGTTTGTACTCTTAATTTTGTTCTCACGGCGCTCCCTACTTTTTTTATGTATTAATTGAACAAAATAACCATAATTAAATAGAATTTCTGTGAACTAAGGAAAGTAACATGGTCATTTGACAAATTCTAAATTAGGTATTTGGATATTCTGTATATATATTTTTTTAAATAATATCAGATACATATCTTATATCATACATTCATAAAATTTTGTACCAATTTTTTTTTTCTTTTTAAATTATGGACCCACATATTTGTATCATCGTATGGAATAAATTTTTGAACTAAGGAAAGTAACATGGTCATTTGACAAATAAAATTAGGTATTTGGATATTCAATATATATATTTTTTTAAAAATTTTTTCTATTTCCTTTTGTGTATATATTTCTATAAAATTTTGTATTTTTTTTAATTCAGCAGTAGTACTAAAGATGAGAGTACTATTTCATCTAATGTTTTCTTTTTTCTCTTTTATTTTGTAAAAAATAAAGTGGATCTCACTATTTGTTGTAAGAGTAGCAAGAGAAAATTTATCTTTTAAAAAAAAATATTAAAACCCATTTTTGTTTGTCCTTTTCAGTTTATTTATTTATTTTTCATTTTGCAGTTTTGTTCCCGGTCACCTGCTGAGTTCAACGGAAAGACTGAGGTCAAGCCAGGCAGGCCAACTTCAACACGCTGAGCGCACTGTCCGATGGGAAACTGCTTCTCCGACATCGCCGGAGGCAGCGCCGCTATCGGCGGTACCGCCGGCTATCTCCACAATTCGGCGGCCGGTCCGAACGACGCCGTCGAGAACTTCCTTAGGTCTCGAGGCTACCACGGTCTCTTCTCTCAGATCGAGGTTCTTTCTTTGCTTCTTTCGACTTTCTCTGTATATTTATTTGCACGTTCTCTTCCTCTTCACCCATGGAATTGTAACTTCGCTCATGCCTGGTTTTCATGGAAGGAGCTTTTCCTTGTGTGACGGTGGCTTCTTTTTGTGCTGCAGTTATCGTTTTCCGCTTCAGGCTTGCGTGATCGTGATGTGCTTTCCAAGGTTTGTTTCTGTTGGTTAAGCATTTCATGAATCTGAAGCTCGTGCATTCTATCCTTGCTATTTAGTTATTTACTGTTAAACTTGTTTCGGTTCTGTTTAGTTTGAATTTGTTTCGGTTCTGTTTAGTTTGAATTGAACTTGTCTACTACTCGATCATCTCTGGTTTTGTTTTTGTTTAATTCGATGATGTTAATATCTGTTTTATACCAGATCGATTATCTCTTGTTTTGATCTATTATTAATGGTTAACAAATCATCATGCACGTTTAGGGGGGAAGGAATGAATTATAGGGAAACTCCTTAGCACTTCAATCAGAATTAGTCGTATAGTTCTTTTAGAAATCAGGAGCACGTAGCTCTTAGGATCATGAATTCGTGAGCTGCAATTTCTATCAGGAAATTTCTCACAGCGCACAGAAAATACAGAAAGAAAAGAAAAAAGAAAAAAAAAAAAATCCACTAATCCAGGCCAAATGCAAGCAGAGTCCCTTAAGTAAAAAAAAGAGAGAGAGAGAGAGAAGAAGAAAGCGTAACAGTTCTTTTCCTAATTTTTATTTAATATACTAACAAATATTTTTATATGAAATAATTTGCCATAGAGTCAGTAAATAAACCAAACGTATCAACGGGGCTACTGTCAGTTGTTCCTTTGGTTATAGAATTGCCATTTTTTTAAACAAATAAAAAAAGCATTACGCTTTTAATAGCTAATATTCTCATCATTTTGTTGCGTGAATCTTGCTTTTGTCTCAAAAGAGTTAGGATATTTTATATTTATCTTTTCTTTGATGTAGAGTGATCCACTGATGGTTCTTTATGCAAAAGGAAAAAATGGAGCACTTGAGGAACTTTGCCGCACGGAAGTAGTTCTGAATTCATTGAATCCTGCGTGGATTACTAAACACACCCTCATTTATCATTTTGAGGTTGTTCAGGTTTTAGTGTAAGTTTGAATCTGATATTTATACTTCTAACAAGGCAGATGAGCATTTTTTGTTTCACCAGGAAATTTTCTGTAAAATTTCTTTCATCACAGGTTTCGTGTGTATGATGTTGATACTCAGTTTCACAATGTAGATGTAAAGGTATAGCGTTTATGATGGCGTGTGTGCTTGAATATTTTTGAGTAAGATATTTCCAATATGTAATTTCCTCATCAAATTAGATTCTAGTCAACCACTTCCCATTTTGAGAATTTATAGATTCATTAACAAATCTATGCATACAATGGTTAAAATTCTGTTCCTGAATGACAATTTTTAGTGTCAATGTTTATAATTGTAAGACTTCTATATTGTTTTATTCAAAATTCTGTAGAACTTTTTCTTTTCCTTTCAAATACAAATTTATAGCAACTCAGCAAACTTAAATAATTTTTTCCCGATTTTCTAAGAAAAATGCGCCAATGATTCCGAGAATCTTGTAATCTAATTTGTATTAAGAAATGTGAGGAGGGTAAAGATGTTGATATCACCCAGTTTGAGATTGGGTGTGATAAATTAATAGTCAATTATCATTTGTAACAGTGTAGAAGTTCATGTAAAGGATAAGAGGGTTTGAAAAAATTTGTATTGCCTAATTTTTGTTAAATAGCTTTCTATTTTCTGCAATTCTTCAAGCTATAATAGTGTTACTGATAAATTTTGACAATATGAACATATCGTATTATATGCTCGAGAAATGGCTAAGTTAGGATGTTTAAATTTCAATTTTCTATTTAATTGTCTTGCATGAAAAGTAAACATGTCTTTCATTTCAATGTCATTCTTACAAATTTTCAAACATCCTATTCTATATTGTGCTTCCTTTTATTTACAAAAAATTGAAGTCTTTATATATGTGTTGCATGATGGAGTCACTGTTCCATGTGATTATAATTTTACCTTGTATATCATTGTATTAAATTTTTTATTTTATTTTCTCATTTTTTAGTTCAATGTTTTTTGAAGTGAAGATAATTTACATGTTATAACATGTAAATTTGAAAAGTAATTGTAACATATTAGGAGAAAAGTAAAAATGTGTACTTGCTAAACATGGATCATTGTAGGTGACATTTTGGGTACTGTTATTTGCAGAAATGGTTTCCTAACAACCTTCTTCCCAGCCACTAGATAACTGAACCCACTTAACTTTTTTGTAAACGGTGCAGATTCTGCACAACTCATAAGGGGTTGTGCAATAATCATTTCCCAGATTTTACCATGATAAGATATTAGTTTGCCATGTGGACAATTTTGTTTTGTTGTTCATTAGACGTGATAACATGTTGATAGAGCATGAGTGCAAAAAGGTCCAGATTGTAACTATTTGGTTGACTTTGCAGATACTAAAGCTAGAAGAGCAGCAATTTCTTGGCGAGGCTACCTGTGCATTATCTGAGGTAATATAGAGACTGTTCAACTTTTTGCTGACAGATATCTGACAACTAAAGGGGAATTCATTATGCAACCAGTGAACCTGGATCTTTATGATCCAAGAGTGTTAACTATCTTACAAAATAATTGTTTTTCTGAATATATGATGCTTGAAAATGTGTAACATTTATGTTTTAGAGTTAAAAAGTTCTTAAACCAAGAAGTGCTTACTCAAATTATGCTGCCCTATGCATTACTGAAATTTAAATAGTATCCCTAATTCCCAACAATTATATCCATCAACAATAACTAATTGACTTCTGCAGATAATAACAAAATCTGATCGATCATTGCCATTAGATCTACACGCAGAAGATTCTATTATAAGATCTACCCACTCCCAAAACAGTGGGAAGCTCTCGGTGCATGCCGAGGAAAGTGTTAACTCAAAGACTGCAATGGAGATTGCATTCAGGTGTTCAGATTTGGAATGTAGGGATCTTTTCTCCAGAAGTGTATGTGCCTATATTCTTTTTCCTTTTGGCATTATGAGGAGTGCCAGTTCTAGTATAAGGCATGCTTTTGTTTGTCTTGTAGGATCCCTTTCTGTTGATATCAAAAGTCGTGGAAGGTGGTACCCAAATTCCCATTTGCAAAACAGAAGTCATAAAGAATGATCTCAACCCAATATGGAAGCCAGTGTTCTTGAATATTCAACAAGTAGGAAGCAAGGTATATAGCTTAAATACAATTCTGTCATTTGATGTGGCCATTTATCTGAAAGTATAAAGGATGGCCATCGTACTGTTATGTAGACCATTTCTAGTTTTCATTGCCTGTAGTAAACAGCCATATCATGCTCCTTTTGTTTCAAAGATTTCTTCAAATGGAAGGTCACTGATTCAAGTTGCACAGTGTTTAAGACTATATATTCTAGACATGTTCTTCTTTCATAATTTATTAATTTCGTATTAATGCATATTACCACTATTATAGAGTTCTGGTTAATGTTGACTTTAGTACGTTTTGGCTTGATGTTACTGCAAATAATTGAAGCTATCTCATTTTTCATTTTAATCGTGTACAGGACAGTCCTTTGATAATAGAGTGCTATAACTTTAATAGCAATGGCAAACATGATTTAATGGGGTAATTGCCAGTTCATTTTTCATGTGTCTGTCCATTTTTCCATTAATCCCATTCCTAGGCTGAAACACATTTTAGGGTTGTTTATTCTTGATTTATCAGAAAAGTGCAGAGATCTTTGGCGGAGTTGGAGATGATTCATTGTGATGGCCAAGGAGAAAAATTACTTTTGCCCGCTTCTAGTGGACAAAATCATGATAACAAGGTCTTATTATATTAATTAAGTCGATTTCCATCATGAATTCCTCTATCTGTCCCTAAAAGCATATTTAACTATAATATAGGTGTTAAAGAGCCAGCTATTTGTGGAAAAATTTACTGAAAGTGTCCAATACACTTTCCTGGATTACTTGGCTGGGGGATTTGAATTGAACTTCATGGTGGCTGTTGACTTTACAGGTACAGACCAATATCCTCAAACTTCTTGTACTGGTCTCTGTATATAAACATAATGATAAGTGATAGGGAATGAGATGATAAACATTATTGGAGGATTCCTAATCTTGCCATATAATTTAATCATTTTATCCTTAACAAGTTGGAGCAATTTTCAATATAGTTAATGGTTTCCCTTTACTGTTGTACATCACAAAGGTTCTCAAACTTATATCATAGCTAAATTTGTTATGTTTGTCATTTCCGTGAGAACTTGGATGAAATGTTAACAAATTTTCTGTCTGAAATACTTTGCTGACACATTGATTGTTGTTCTTTGACCTTTCATCTAGTTATTATAGATATTAAGACATTTTCTTAGCTTTTCCAATTACATTAGTACTTGCAGCCTAGGATTGGCCTTGCAAAGTCATTCGTTTGACACCATGAGGTTTACAATAATGTTAGAAGTTCAATATAAATTCACTATTATAATGTACCCTTTGGTTTCATGGTACAATCTATCACCAACTAGCGGCTTAATAGTTAACCACACGTCCTCCTCACTCAATACTTACGCTCCAGTTTCCACTAATGCGCATGTTTAGGTGGAGGAGACTGGCTATGTCTAGTTTACCTTGAGAAACCATTTGCGAGTTCCCCAAAATGCTAATCCTCCGAGGCCCCTGTTGTCAGGCTCAACAGCTGGTATGAGGTTGCCCTTCCCCTCCTTCTATCTATTTTTCTCCCTCCCATCCCCAGCACCCTTTTCGTTAGGAGGATAGAAGAAGATAAACTTAATATAAACTCAATAATACATGTTTCACACTTTCATTTAACTACTAACATGCTGGTTATGTAAGGGATGACAGGGAAGACACACACTTATGGACTAAATCCTTCCCTTTTTTTACCAGCTTCAAATGGAAATCCACGTCTTCCAGATTCTTTGCATTATATTGATCCTTCAGGACGGGCAAATGCATACCAGAGGGTAAGAAATGATTCTTGGTTTAAATTCACAAGTTTATTTGTTATTGATCCATGTTCTATGAATGCTTTATCTAGGCCATTGTTGAGGTTGGTGAAGTGTTACAGTTTTATGATTCAGACAAGCGATATCCTACTTGGGGATTCGGAGCACGACCAATTGATGGTCCTGTCTCCCATTGTTTCAACTTGAATGGAAGCAGTCATTACTGTGAGGTAGACCGACTAACTATGCCCTTGCTTGTTTTGTCATATTGAAATAGTTCTTTGGTAGTTATAAGTTTCAGTCTGTTGTAGGTGGAAGGGATCCAAGGAATTATGATGGCATACACAAGTGCCCTTCATAACGTATCCCTTGCAGGACCTACTCTTTTTGGACCTGTCATAAGCAATGCTGCGCTGATTGCTAGCCAATCTGTAGCAAATGGTGGAAGGAATTACTTTGTCTTGCTAATAATCACAGTAAGAGTTAAAATATGTAGCAGTCTTCTGTATCATTGCTTATTGTCCCTGCAAGTAATTGTAATTGTGCCTCATTGAATATAACTTGCAAGTTAGTGATTTTTTGGTTGTTTGTCACGAATGTTTCTCTGTACTACGTCTTCAAGCATCTATATTATGCATAGTAACATTCCACATTTGTCGTTCATATGACAAGAAAATCACCCATCCTTCCTGACTTCTGAGAACTTTTTAAGAATTTCCCATCTTCTTATTTTTCCACTGCTGCTCTGAGATTTAATTGGTATCCTCCAAGGATGGAGTAGTGACAGATCTCCAAGAAACAAAAGATGCTCTTGTTAAAGCATCTGACCTGCCATTATCAATCCTTATTGTCGGAGTAGGAGGAGCTGATTTCAAAGAAATGGAGGTATCTTCTCTTTACACGTAGAGTTAATAATTGTTTGACATCTGAGGCACTGAGTTAATAATTGACTGGTATGCCACTACAATGCTTTTATGTCTTTCCTTTTTCCAATTTCTTGTCGCTTAGGTTTTGGATGCAGACAAGGGAGAGAGACTTGAAAGTACATATGGACGCGTTGCGTCACGTGATATAGTCCAATTTGTTCCATTTCGGGATGTTCAAAGTAAGTATCAGTTTGTAAATAATGTAGTTTTGGCGAATTAGTCCTAATATATCAAACACCTGGTCAATTTCTTTCTCTTACAGGTGGAGAGATTTCAGTTGTTCAAGCACTTTTAGCAGAATTACCAACTCAATTTTTAACTTTCGTGCGGAGCAGAGAAATCCAACCGAGCCTTATAGTCATGTAAAAACTGTACATAAATTTATTTTCTATTCATTGATCATTGTGCAATTTCAAGGCCCTTTTCAGTTCTCCAATCAATAAATTCGGCTAAAGAGCTGAGAACTGTTCCTTTGTGCTAATCAACGGCTCAAGAAGGGTTCGCCGGCTAGCTGTCTTATCTTAAGATCTGTCTGATCGAGCCTTATGGTGGTTGGTATTTCCTTTTCTTTCTTTTCTTTGTGCTCTTTTGGGTTTTCCTTGGTGGTTGGGTCGGCCTGAAAAGAGTTGTACGACAAGTTGAAATGTATGTTTTCTCCTAAACTGAGGGCAAAGTTTAGTCGTCCAGTCCCTTTATGATATGGTTTGTAATGGAAATCGTATAATTTGTCACATTTGTGGATGGTTTAGATGGCATTCGACGAATAAAAGCAGAAGATGCTTTGAGAAATTCAGCACCGTTGAAGTCTGTTATTTTATTATTCAAACAATAAATTACTTGTGATATTGACTTTTTTAAAAATTAAAATATTAAATTAGAGGGCAAATAGTACAAAATATATGTTAGATTATATACGAATATGCTTATTTTTATAATTTTAAAAGTACATTTCTATTAAAAAAGTAGAGTGACAAATCCAAACCATAATTGATCTTAAATTTGAACGAAATTTGTGTAGATTTTGATTTTTGAATATAGAAAGAAGCTTTTAATTTTAACATTAGAGAGGAGACAGGAAGTAACTTGCTCATAATTATATTAAGAAATAAGATAGAGGGCTAGGTCCCAATTTAGTAAGACATCAACAACATTGTGCACTTTATTACATCAAATTTTGCTCAACAAGTCACTAAAGAAGTAAGGTAATTTCGGCAGTCCAAGGAGGAGCTTTGGGGACTAGGTTAGGGTGTGTCCGGATTTCGGGCTCCAACCACGCCGTAGACAAGTTATAAAAATGATACAGTGGAGGTATATGCAGCATGAAGAAGATTCCTTTACTGTAAAAAATGTAATTTCATAACCGTTTTTTTAATTCTGTGACCATTATTGAGGTGTGAGGATGTGTGACTCTTTACATGTAAAAGTCATGTAAGTATGGGAGTGAGAGATAATCGGGTATAAAAAAGAAGGGTTTTATAATTCTTATTCAACATGAGAATTTAAATTTTCTTACACATCCTCCGATTTCCGTGCTGACATGGGTCCTACATATAATTTTTTCTATCACATGGGTCCCACATATTTTTTATCTCTATAACATAAGATTTTAATTCTCATTCAACTTTAGAATTATAAAACTCATAAAAAAATAATTCATCCTTCAGTGGGTAAGCTAACTTTGTCTGACTGTCAATGTGAATGTCCAAATAAGGTCATTTCAATCAGAAAAGGAATTTTGTAACTTCTGCCTAAAAGAATCCGTCACGTGTTTGATAACTATTAAGAGTATATAAAAGAAGGATTATATAATTCTCCGGAGAATGACAATTAAAAGAGAGAGAAAGTGAAGAGAGAAAAGAGAAAAAACACACATATGGACCCGACCCCGTTCCTTAATTGTGTCTGCAGCATTTTGTAACTGGAGAATTATATAACCCATAAAATAGTACATAAAAGAAAAGGAAATTATTATCTTATTTTACATGGGATAATTCTCTCATGTTGTCTCACATCAAAAATTGTGTCACCATTTTTTTTTTAATAAATGGTGGGCCCCACCACATTATGTGTCTATTATAGGAAATAATTATTTCCTACAACATGAGAAAATAAAATTAGAATTCCTAAAAGAAAAAGTGTGTAAGAATAACTTCTTTTTCTAATTAAAAGAAACAAGTATAACGAGCAAAGGAAGACTCCAATCCTAAGATACGACTTAACCAACTCATGGGCTTTGTGTGTAGGGCTAATGTTCAAAATCATATTATAAGTTGAATTAATTTCATATTCAATGACCTCATAGTCTTACCAAAGAAAAAGGGAAATTCTTAGGCAATGTTTGGTACAGAGAATGTTTTATTCACAACAAAATAATATTTTATTCCAAAGAATAGAATTGTTTAAAACAATTGACAAAATATATTTTGGCTAGAACTCAATTTCTTCAGAATAATATATTATATTTCTAACAAAATTTCATTATCGCGTTTGGTTCAAGTAAAATATTATTAGGAATATAATATACTTTTAAAAATTATTATTAGTAAATAAATAAATAATAAATGAAATTACAGAATATCTACTTACGATTTAATAATCCATAAAAGAAAAAAAAATATTTTTAGAGAGTAAATATTTAAAAATATAAAAAGTACATCTTGCTACAATGTATTGATATTTAAATTAAGAACAAAATATATTTAACTTTTTAAAATAATTATATATTCTAAATTTTAAAGTGTAATAATTAATATAAATTAAGTAATAAGTGTTAGGTATTTACCAAAAAAAAAAGTAATAAGTGTTAGGAATGTGTGTGAATAACTTATTTTATAATAAAGGGAGTACTACAAATATAAGATTTTTCAAAATAAAATTATTTTTGAAGGAGTTAGATATATATGCATCAAATTTGCAACAAAAAGATAAGTTTTGGAAAATATTTTAAAATTTATCAACCTTAAGCATATCAATTGGTTGGTAAACCCAATACATTTATACCAACTTGAGATAATAGGCAACTTGATAATTCAACTTCCAAAAAATCAACGAGAAAAAGCCTCGCTATTTTGGCTCTAATAATAGATCTCTATAGGATTTCTGTTGTTAAAATTTCGCGTACATAAAAATCTTTCAACTCAGTAAAAATATAATCCACTATAATATAATTCTTCGCAATCATGCATAAATCGAACCTGTACTTTTTTCCATATTAGTTAGCCCTTTAATCCTTTTCAATTGTTGAAACACTCAAATCCTTATGTTTACTTCTTTGAGGCAAATCAGAATCCTTCCCCACGGGTTCGTTTGCCGCCTCTAATCCAGAGTTCTGCGAGTTCTTTTCATGGTGTTTACTCCTTTTTTTCATGCATGCTTGAAGCAGGTAACTATAGGTCATTAATGCTGTACGTTTGGTGTTATCTTATCCAAATTCCAATGCCTAGAAACTTAATAAAGCTCGAATGGTAAATAAGAAAAATGGTAAATAAGTGTGTAAAAGGAATTCGGAGAAAATTATATAGCAAAACCTAAAGAAATACGAAGCATGCGAATGAGTCTATATATAGTAAAAGAAGACAAAAATTATGGATAATTTAGCAATTTAACTAGTTAACATTTTTCCGTTCTCACAAGGAAGTTTCATTCCCATCTACAAGGTGAGAAAAAAAGTTTTTTTTTTCTTCGAATTTATGTATTAAAAATTATTTTTATCTTATGCAACATGTAAACAACTTTTACTTCTACATAACTTTCTTAATTAGGAATTTTAAAACATTTTAAATACCAAACACGATAACTGTATGTCCTTAGAAAAACTTCTTGTTACGTAACCAAATTTTTTCGACTTTAACTATAATTAATATTAAAAATGTTGTTGAAGGAATATTATAATAAGTCACGTAATTAAGGTGAAAATGAAATAAATAATTTTTTTTTTCTCACACTACATTTAAAGAATTACTCGAAAAGAAAAAAAAAATGTGACTTTCGATTTCCTTCGGTTCTGTTTCGCGCCGTAATCTTTTCTCATCGAGTTCACACTTCACAACAAGTCATCCACACCATAAAAATCATTGAACCAAAACCCTAGCTTCATCCTCTCCCATCTCATCCGAGATCTATTTTTTTTTTTTTCTTTCTTTCTTCGATCTGCTTCACGTTAATTTGGTCACACATAGCATCCACTGCATGTTGGATTAAATTTTCTTTGGCACTCTATCCCACACAACATCCTCAGTCCCCATGATGAATGGAACTAGAAAACATAGTTAAGAACACTCACAAACAATCATTTTATTGATATCTCTCTCTCACACACACACAAAATATATATATCAACCAGTTGCTAAAGTGGATAGAAGACATGGAAAATGGTCACATGGTTCCGAAGAAGCGGAAAAGGAAGAGGAAATTTTGTTCCCAATCTATTCCGAAAGGTCACAACAAGATATGTCGGCTATGGTCTCAGCCCTTACGCAAGTCATTGGAGGCACTAACAATGATCAACTTCAGCCACATAATGATCAACAACCTTTAACTTCGTCACAGTCAAGCTCAACCCACAATGAACAATCCCAACAACCACGGCAAGATCAAGGTAACTGCTTCACCGACACAGCTATATATATATATGATTATCCGGGTTTTTGGTCTTAATTATATAAGTTGTAATATATGATATGTTGCGTTCAAATTGGATTTGAAAACCAAATATAATTAATTATAGTGATTTAGGGTTGATATCTCATGTTCCGTACCCTCGCATATTTAGTGCAAACTTTATGGTTTTAATTTCTTTCTTAGAACCATTAGCTTCCAAATGATAAGGCATGGTGTAACTGCATTCACAATCCTTCAGTTTTCGTTTTTATAAACTAATAGATCCTTTTTAATGGGTGCCTTGGCACAACTTGTATTGTTGCTAGGTGTGATTACAAAGTTACATTCTCATGTGTCTCCTATATATATTGTTTAAACCTGTAATCTCTATTAAGACCGTGTATAAGGATTATTTCTCGATATATAGAGCTAAGGATAATTTTATATTTAATTTTGATTGTTATTCTATTTTGAAGGGCCGGCTTCAAACCTAGAAAATGATCTCCCGGGAAATATGTAATATTAAGACTGTGTATAAGAATTATTTCTCCATATATAGAATTAAGACTAATTTTACATTTAATTTTGATCGTTATTCCACTTATAATTAACGGCTCTAATTGTTTAGTTATTTGAATCATTAAATATAAGCGGATTAATGACGTCCAAGAATGAACATAAGACTCCTTATTCTTATATCGAAATAAGAATAACATGTTATTATATTGGGTTTATCATGACCAAGAATAAAAAATTTCTTCTTCACAACATTTTGTGGGAATAAAAAATAAAAATAAAAATATATGCGGATTAATGACCAAGAATGAATATAAGATTTCTTATTATTATATATGCGTGTACACATACATTGATTTATGTGGTTATGTGAAGGGAGCGTAAGAAGAAGACACTATAGAGGAGTGAGGCAGCGGCCATGGGGAAAGTGGGCTGCGGAGATTAGGGATCCGAAGAAGGCACAAAGGGTATGGCTTGGAACTTTTGAAACTGCTGAAGCTGCTGCTCTTGCTTATGATGAAGCAGCTCTCAGATTCAAAGGAAGCAAAGCAAAGCTGAATTTTCCTGAAAGGGTTCAAGGTACAAGCGACTTTGGTTACCTCACAAATCATCAAGAGTTTAATAATGCAGTTCTGTCAAGAAGTAGTAGTAATATTAATAATGAGCAAGCACCTAACCCAGTTGCTCTTGCTTCCCGTCCACACTTTGCTCAAGAAACATATTCAAGTCCCTTTCATTATGCACAACTTTTGGGTACTAGTGGAAGTAATAGCAACTTCAATCAAGATATGCTTCGTTTCTATGGGAGAGACAATATGTTTGTTTCTTCTCAGCCCTTAACTGCTGCATCTTCATCTTCTTCTGGATTATCTTTGCAACAACAAGAGCTTCTGAGACTCCAGAATATGCAATTTGGAGGTTCTTCTTCTACTTCTGATCAGCCTCCTAGTAATTGGAGGGATGACATGGATGGTAAACATTAATTGAAGAGGATACTACATATATATGTGTGTGTGTGTGTGCCGCCACTCAAGGTTTTTCTTTCTTTTTCGTTTGTCACTGCATGCATTTACTGTTGTTATTTTCATGATTATATCGTCCTTATGATATTTGAATTTACTATGTTTTCTAGAAATGTTTGTTTGAAGAAGCATGGTGTTGCTACCTATGCCTTAATTATGAAAGAAAAGGCACGAATTAAATTTGAGTTTTTACAGTGACTGTTTCCTAGTATCACGATGTTTTCGCTGAGCAGTAAGCTTGCTTGTCGTGGTGTCAGGTCGGGTTCGAATCAGTCTCTCTGCAAAAAGCAGAGAAAATACTGCCTAAAGTATTCCCTTCCCCAGACACTCACAAAGTGGATATTTGAACTGGGTCGGCCCTTCTTTGTTTCCTAGTATCATGATTGAAGACATTCATGATCAAGCAGTATTGGTTTTTATTTTACTACTCACCCAAAGTAGGCACCGGGATAATAAGATACAAGAAAACCAAAAACTTCAAGTTATTTGGTGAATTATTTTATATTATATTTTTCTAACGTGTCTCGTTACTTAAGAGTTTATTAAGTCAGGGAGACTCAAATACTATATATATATATAGAATCAATTCAACAAAAGATTAAGTTATTAACTGATCGAATCTTATTTTTATATAAAAAAAAAAGTAACAAAAAAGAAAAATAAAGAAAGGAATAATTAAACTCCATGAAAGAAAGGAGTTGAAGTTGTATTTGAGCTTTACACGTGTGTCGGAAAGCACTAAACAGCAGGTTTGAACACGAACTTAAGATTCTAAACGTGGAAGGGTCGAAGGATTGGCCAAAACGCGTTTGTAAAATACTTGTCACTAAATTAATGTCGAATGAAAAACGTGCTAATTTCATTAGATAAAAAAGAGAGAAGATTGCATACTTAACTTTAAAAAAATAATAATATATAAGCATTAGACATTATTATGTCAATGTAAAAATAGATTCTCTCATATAAAAAAGATGACATAATTATGTCAAAAGATCATATCATATAAAAGATGAATTAATAATTATGATTTTATAAATATCTATTTCAATATTTTTTTTCTCTATCATTCTTTATTATTATTGATTTATCTTTCTATAATTATAATTCTTCATGTGATCACATTATTTTATTTTATTTTATTTTTACATGAGAGCATCCAAATCTTATCGGATATATATATGTGTGAAATGCTGTTGTTGGGTAGTTGCAAATGTGGAAGGAGAAGGAAAATCCGCCACCGCCTAGCCTCCCTCGGCACGCGTATCAAGAACCAAACCGTTCATACTATTGTACAAGTCGGAACCATAAGTGTTCACAAAGTGCTCTTCACACGTTGTGTCCTCAACGAAAAGGTTAAACTTGATAATTATCATGTACAGTTAGCATGTTACCACATTCTAGATAAGCAAATTTTGTCGGACACGTCTCCGCCACAGACACGTTCCGACATGCTCGGACACGCGTCCGACACGCGGTCAATCAACATTTGAGGACACACGATCAACGCTCGGACACGTTCAGACATGTTTCTCCGACATGCGGTCAATTTTTTCGGACACCGGTCAATGCTCGGACACGCTCAAACACTTTTTTTTTTTGTTTTTTTTTATCTTACATTTTTTTTTTTTTTTGAAAAACATCTTAATTTTATTTTGTTAACTAAATATAAAAGAAATAATTTATAAATTAATTTTTTTTCTGTTATAAAATTTGAAATGAAAAATTAACAAAGTACGAAAAAATATTTATATTTATATTTATGTTATAAAATTTAAATATTTGATTGATTATATGACTTATTATGGACTCTTATATGTATTAAATATATATTTTATTTTATTTTTTGTATAAAAATATAAATTATATATATATATATTAAAAAATTTATTTAATATCAAACGTGTCTATAACATTTTTTTAGAATTAACGTATCGGCGTGTCGTAAAATTGGAAATATTTAGTATGCTCCGCGACAGTCATGGAACTAGGAAAAAAAAGTCAGATAGTATTAAAAAATTCGGCCAAAATTAATTGATGTCAATGTTGTATTATTTTAAAAAATTTAACTAATATCAAGAATTGTATTAAATTTTAAAAAAGAAAAATTATACTTTTTAAAAACTTAGGTGATGTCTACCTCCCAAGTTATTCCAGCACTGTTTCAGGAGCATCGAAAAATTTGGTGCTTCAATTCACAAGATCATTTTTTTTTTCTATCTCTTATTTTTACCCTTTAAATTTATATTAAAGGACCACTCAAAATTTGAGGGTGCGGTGCTCCCACGAATCTAAGGATTCGTTATGGTATGGTATTTAAACTAAAACATTTGACCATAAAACTTGACTTTAATTAAAATTAAACTTTCGTAAATAAAAAAAGTATATGATATATAGAACTTCAATAAAAATAAAATAAAATGTATCTCATTGACTAAGCAAGTTGGAGGTGAAATCATCTTCGATAGGATAGAGGATAAGAAAATGATTAGTGGATGATGTTTGTTGGCTATTATTTACCGAAAGAAGAAAGAAAAAAATATGTGTCATTTTAAAGAACGTAAAATTATGTCATTTTACTTAAGAGAAAGAGATAAATAAATTGGAGAAAGAGTTGACAGAAGAAAAAAATATGTGAGTCTCACTTCTTTATGAGAATCAAATAATACAAATTATATCATTTAAAAAGATAAACATTTTTTCACAAAAAAAAAGAATAAAGATTTTTCCGAATAATTAATCTGTGTTGTCCAACAATTAATTGACTACGTAAATGAACTGATATTCAACGGGCAAACTGGTATCAAACCGGGTTCAATCAGTCTCAAACTGGACCGTGTCATAAAATTCAGTAATCCATGCTATCCATTAATTCATACTCAAACCGAATCGATATTGGTTCAGGTTTAATAACACTGATTAGAAATCTCTTGTCCAACACGTCATCACAAATTCACAATTAATCGCACAAATAAAACTTTTATTTGGGCAGATAAAATAAATAAATCAAAATGAATCAAAATTGTATAACAAACCTCACAATTATATTTTATTTGTATTTTTGGAATAGCTTCTGCCTTGGTGAACTCTACTTTTTTTGTTATTATAATATAAAATAAAAAATTGGAGCTGCTGCCCGTGTTGTGGTGGCCCACACCAGCCCCCTCCATTCGTGTCTGTTGAAAGAGGTATTGACGTGGTCAGATGCACGGACACCCATTTTTTAAAAAAATTTGTGAGTCGGACACGCGTCCGACACGCAGTCAACGTTTAGAGACACACGGTTAATTCTTCGACATGTGGTCAATATTTGCGGACACGCAATCAATATTTGGGGACATGCTCGGATACATTTTTTTTGTTTTTTTAATCTTAATTTTATTTTATTAACTAAATATAAAAAAAATAATTTATAAATTAATTTTTTTCTATTATAAAATTTGACATTAAAAATTAACAACGAAAAATTATTTATATTTATATTTATGTTATGAAATTTAAATAAATTTAAATATTTGATTGGTTATATGACTTATTATGGACTCTTATATGTATTAAATAAAAATTATATTATATATATTAAAAAATTTATTTAATATCAAAACGTGTCCCAACGTGTCAAAATATGATATTTTTTAGAATTAACATGCCGGCGTGTCGTGTCATGTCTCGTGTCCCGTATCCGTGTCCGTGCATCATAATTGACGTGTAACACAACATCCGGTTGAAATATAAAAATGGTCAAAATTAATTTAATTCGAGACCGCATTTGTATTGAATCTTGGGGTCGATAAATTCGGCAGTGGATGACCAAAAAGTCCAGCTTGAACAAATATGTCAGCCCTACGAAGAAGACTTCGATAGCGATTATTTGGTTCTCTCTAGTTGTGACAAAAATATTTTATCCGTCACATGTACCAAATTATCACGATACAACAACGTATACTGATAAAAAGATTTTAAACAAATTAATGGAAAAATAATGCCAGATTCTTAATTAGTGAAATCTCAGCCTCAACTTTAACTTTTGACTATTGAATGAGTCCACTCAAGCTCTTAATTAGTGAAATCTCACTACAATAGCCTCAACTTAAACTTTTGATTATTGAATGAGTCCTCTCAAGCTTCTCTTCCGCTCTCTGGATATATACTAGGGAAATCTAATGTCCCCAGCTCCTTGTTTTGTTGAGATATAATTATTCAATGCTTCTTAATTTGGTGCCTTCAATAATTTTACCAAACAAACTTTTTCATGATATTTTTCAAAAATAAATAAATATAAGTAGCAAATTACTTTGATTTTGTCCTTAAGATAATTTTTTAATTAATATTCATTAGGTGCGATTTGAAATATTTAAGTTGCACAGTTTATAAGTTTTTTTTTAATGAACTCAAACCCTTGATATTATAAATCTCAATCTTTGAATTTAAATTTCTTACCACTTAAAGCTATAAACCGCTTTTGACTTGATCAACATTAAATTAAAAGGAGACTCACAGTTAAGAATACTCGAAACTTGATGTATACACCAACCAACCAATCTAACCACATTTTACCAAATTTGAAAAAGTTGGTTCATTATATTTATTTATATAGTTTTGATAACAACGCCCTAAGCTTAAAGTATTAGTTATGAAACATTTAACAATATTTATTAAATGATTTCAATTATCAATTTTTTTTGGAGGTTACAAAGAATTGAACACTGTTCCCTACACAACACACACTCCTAACACACACCCCACACCACTAGATTAACCCTAGTGGTGCTCAATTTTATTTTTTTAAACTTTGTTATCCTCCTACTGTATTAATGTTAATAATGATGAAAAAAACGATAAGGATATAGTTACAAAAAGTTAAATAATTAATTAATTTTCAAAGTAACATTATTTGAATCAAACTAAGAAATTCATCCCTTTAAACAATTTTAAATAAACTAAATCTTCTGAAGTGATAATTGTTTTGAATTGAAAAAAAAAATTACTTAAAACAAGGCGGAGCCACTCGGAGGGTAGGCACCACCCAATTTTTTAAAATGGTGTAGATTTTCTTAAATTTTTTTGATACAGCCTTGATATTAGTTAGATTTTTAAAAATAATACAACTTTGGCACCACCTAATTCTACTGACTGAGTCTTTTGACACTACCTATTTTTTTTTTTCCGGCTCCGCCACTGCAAGTATATTAAATATCTTCTTGCTTGCTTACCAAAAAAAATGTCTTCTTGCTTTCACTATAATAAATGTATTTTTTTATTTTAATAATTTTCCTTATAATGATACTTGTTATTAAATCTCATATTTATGTTAGTCCATCTATTTGGCATATATATCATTCAAAGTTTTTTATAAGAATTAAGGAAGTTATTACATATAATATAAGAAAATATAAATTGTATTTAACTAAAGAGTCCTTTAAAAATAAAATTAATACTTCATTATCCTTCCTTTCATTCAGTGAAAGATAATAAGAAATACAGATAAAATTAAAAAAAAATTAATATCTTATTCGTTGTCTAAAGCAACAAATATTATAAAATAAAACTCATTAAGTCAACTCATTATAGCATATATTTCGGAATTGGGTAATATATATTAAATGTTAAAATTAAACTGAAAAATATTAAAATTGTCATTAGTAATATTATAAAATATGATTTCATGAAATAATAATATATTGTTATATTTATGGGTTTATCATCTATCATTTAACATGACCACAAAAACTTTCCTACACACACAATATTTTGTGGAGCCCGCAGCAAAAAAATAAATAAATCTGGCACGCAAAACGAATCTCTATAACATAACATAATCACTTTTCCTACAACATAACTCTTATAAAACTCATTTTTTATTAAATAGAACATAGTTTAATTTTGATGTATCATTAGTGTAATGTTTTTTTTCCATGATATATACGCAATTAATTGCAAAGTGCAGAAGGATACCAAAAAAAAAAAAAACAAATTGCAAAGTGCACAATACCTCTAATTGTAATAATGTGGTTGAATTAGCAAAGAAAGCAAAATGCATGAGACTAGTGATTTGTATTTAAAAAAAAAAAAAGCAGTCATAATTAGATAGTAAAAACTATAACGATTTAAAGTACTGTATATGTATCAATGATTAGTTTTTTTTAGTTAAAGATCCCGAATTCGAATTATAAAAAAAAAAAATGTTTATCCTTTTAAATGACACAACTTATATCATTTCACTCTCACAAAGATGTGGGACCCACACCTTTAATTTTTTTTCAATCTCTCTCCTCCTTTATCTATCTCTTTCTCTCTCTTAAAATGGCACAACTTTACATCCTTTAAAATGATACACATTTTATGAAGAAAAAAAAAAAAAAAATTGAAACAACCGTGACAATTTATGCGATAATTGAGTACACAACAGACTTAATTAACGAGTGGAGCTGGAGTGGGTCATTAACTAATTTGGTGGACCTATGCAAATAAATTTATTTTAAGGAAAGTTGTTTGTCATTTTAAATGAGATAACTTATATTCTTTTACTCTCATAAGGAGGTGAGATCCACACTTTTATATTTTTTTGTACACTCTCTCTTACATTATCTATCTTTTTCTCTCATTTAAAATTAAAAAAACACAACTTTATCTTCTTTAAAATGATACAGAATTTTCACTTATTTTAATGATATTTTGATCTGCCATCACTTTCAACAACTCGTCAGCTTTACCCCTTTTATTCATTCTTTTCATTATTCTGTCAAAACATTCAGTTCATGCAGACTGAGTTCTGCCAACCCCTTGCACATTTTTCTGATTACTTTAACCTTTTCGGCCACCGAAACTTGAAAGATTGCGAATTAGTCATTTATTACGTTTTCATTTATGGGAAATCATACTCTCCTTCAATAGGAGAGAAGAAGATTTTCCTACACAAATACGTTTTCCGTACCAATTAATTTTTCTTTTATTTTTTAATATAAAATGTGGGATCCACGTTTAATTTGTCTCTACTTTTGTTCTCTCATGTTTTCATGTAACATAAGAAAACATGAACCCTTCATTTATATATTATATTTATACCACGCGGCTTTCATGCTTTAGTCAGATTTCTTTGTTCTTCAAACGCACGCATCGAATATGATGGGACAAAAAGTCTTAGTATATTTACTTCTAACATTTATTTCTATTGGAAATTCAACTTTTAAGCTAAATACGATTGGAGAGGTACTATTTAAAGTTTTGGGGTTAAGGTATACTTTTATGTAATTCTTTACTTAGGTAGTGATTTAGTAGATATTGATTTTAAGAGTTCCTTTTGTCAGAAGTCTTCCAAACCATATGGAGTTGGATGATGGTGATATATACAAGTATGAAGTCAGCATTTGTGACTTGAAATGGAGGAGACGTGTGAGTTGGACTTGGTGATATTGTCAAATTATTTTGTTTGAAAGTAAGATATATATGCAATTAGAGATAGGTTTGTATTCCTCGAGGAGGGAATGATATAAACAAAAGTTATAAGAGAGTCATAGTAGGTGTTATTTCACGTATAATTAACAAAGGGGGTTCAATAGAATAACAACTCATAAATTGATGGACGAAAGATGTCCTTTCAATATATATATATATATATATATATATATATATATATATATATATATATATATATTATGGGTTTTATAATTTCATTTAATATGAGAATTTAATTTTTCCTACAAACCCTTCGATTTTCGTACTGACATGGGTCTTACATATATTTCTTTTCTTACACATGGGTCCCACATGCTTTTTATCTCTACAACATGATATTTCAATTCTCATTTAACATGAGAATTATAAAACCCTATATATATATATATATGTATGTATGTATATATCTATATATATATATATATATATGAGTTAGGATAATCTAATTACCAAAATTTCTTACTACTAACTTACTATCTATCACATCATCATTAGATAAAAGAGAGTCAATATTAAAAAATAATTGAAAAGAGAGAAAAAGTTAATCTAATGGTGATTAGATAGGTAGTAAGTTGATAGTGAAAAATATTGGTAGTGAGAACCCCTATATATATATATATATATGGGTTATGTTTATCTCATTTTACATGAGATAAACAATTTTTCTACACACAAAAAGGGGTTGGGCCCACCATTTTTTTTTCTATCCTCTTACCTATGGGTCCCACTTATACTTTTATCTCTACAACATGAGGTAATATTTTTCCTATAACATAAGAAAAATATATCCATATATATATATTTGAGAGTGTAACTTACATTGGTGTAAAAAGATCCTAACCCATATATATATATATATATATATATATATATATATATATATATATATATATATATATATATATATATATATATATATATATATATATAGGTCAGGATCTTTTTACACCAATGTAAGTTACACTCTCAATCTTATCCGTTGATTCCATTTATATCTAACGGCTCAAATTTTTTAGTAATGTGAGCCATTAGATACAAGCGGATCAATGGTCAAGATTGAGTGTAAGACTTCTAACTCTTACACCGGTGTAAGAATATCCCAACCCTATATATATATATATATATATATATATATATATATATATATATATATACCACAATCGTAGAAGAAAAATGAGCCTAACTATTTTTGCCTGTTGCCTTATTTTTGTTAGGAATTATACCACAATCGTGGAAGTTTATGAAGTGTGAATTGCGCAGAAAATGAGAGATCCTTTGAAACGAGATCTGTGTACTCTCTATAAAAAAACAGGAAAATGACCTCTTGAATCTTGATAAACCTTCATAAGCCGACCCATGTGTATAGTTATGATGAAGTCCAATCCATAACAGAAAGACTTCCACTAATATCTGTGTCTATTAAACTCATACGTGAAGGAAGGATTCTTGAACACTTGTGGTACATTGAAAAGTAATGACTCTCGGTGAAAAAAATCTTTAAACCTACTGTTGTATGTTATGTTTTGATTATGCAAAATAGATGGAATGGAATGGAACATTATATAGAATATATTTCATCGCACCCTGTCTAACACTTCTATAGATAATTAGTGCAACACTTTCATAATATATAATTATTCCTCAAGATTTTAGAAGATAGTAAAGAAAACAGTAAACAAAATCACTTTAATAGTGTTTTTCCTCAATTAAATATGGGTAAAGAATTTCTTTCGCTAAATGAAAATAAGTTATTTTTGTTGAGTCCAAAATGATATTATTTTGGGATGAAAATTAAGGTATTTTTATAATTTTAATATATTACATGATTATATTAGTCTTTATAATTATAATTTTTTAATCTTATAATTTCAAAATGATTTTATTTTGAGTTTGTTAGAAATGACTTTATCTTCGATGATCAGAAATATACTTTTCTCATTAAATATATAGGAGGTTATTTAAAGTGATCTGGGATCACCATTTTTATGTGGTCCCTTAGTGTAAATAAGAGAGTAAAATGGGAAAAGTGAGAAAATAATAGGGATAAAAAAGAAAGAGAAAATTAATGTTATAAGAGAGAACATCAAAATATTCAGTGGTCCTGGAGCATATTAAATTCTTCCAATATATAGAGCTCCAAAATGTTGAACGTTGACGTCCACATCCTTGACTAGTTATATGAACAAATTCAAG
Source organism: Gastrolobium villosum (assembly GCA_032173675.1). NCBI lineage: Eukaryota > Viridiplantae > Streptophyta > Magnoliopsida > Fabales > Fabaceae > Gastrolobium > Gastrolobium villosum. Next base: position 10,415 of record JAVKPL010001177.1, on the reverse strand, counting down.
TGAATCTGATTCACACACGTGTCTTTCTAAGACCAGCATTCCGGACAAAACCTCTAGAAAAGTTCTAATAGCAAGTTAGCAATAAGTTATGCTTTATATGTAAGTCAGTCTTCTTACCAAGAAAAGTAGCTGACACCTGACAGTTAATTGTATGGGTCTGAATAACTACCGTCTCCACACTTGGAGTATTTAATTTTTCCACGAATCCGCCATCAATATAAAACCATATTTAGCTGACATGATAGAATATTTGCAGCTTAACAATTATTTTATTTAAATTTATTTAAATTATTCTAATCTTTATTTATTTTCTACTTTTTACTTTTTGCATAAATATAAATCTTGACTTAAAAAAATATCATTATAGTTTTTTTCATTTTTACTTTTTAAAATATTATATCTAAATGTAAACATTACGTAAAAAATATTTAAATTTATTAAAAAATAATATAAATTATTAAAAAGCCTTCTTTCAACCATTTAAATATTTCTAAATTAAATTGGCATATGCAATATTCATATTTTAAGTCTAAAAACCTCTTACTTAAGGAGATATGTTAGGAAATAATATAAATAATTTAATATATCATTGCCCATAACTTAAGTTTTTTTTTAGTAGAAGAAAGAGGCACAAGCCTAGAAAACAAAAAAAGAAATTAACTACTTAAGGACCCAATATCTTGAGCCAGCATCCACTCAAGCCTAGCAGGTGGGGGGGGGGGGGGGGGGGGCTTGATGAATGAGCAAACCATCATCAAGGTTACAAGGGTAATGTGCTAGATAATCCGCACATCGTTCACATTTCTTTTGACAGCAACAAACTTCATCTCCCAATCCAAATTCTTCCAGCTCCTAATGCTCTTCACCAGCTTAACATCATTCCCAGGATCTTCCCCATCCGCTATAGCCCCCATTGCCAGTGAGGAGTCGCCTTCTACTATCAGATTCCTAGCTCCACTTTCCAGAGCCACCTTAAATCCTGTATATATTGCCCATAGCTCCGCTTTCAAAGGAGTGCATACACCAATTCCGTAAGTAAAGCCAGTTACCCAAGTCCCTTTTTCATCTCTAATATGACCACCACAAGTTGCTATATTGGAGTTTTTCTCCACAGCACCATCAATGTTCATCTTCCACCAGCAATTCGAAGGAGCTGACCACACCTCCTTCACCCCAGCACTGTGGGGTAACTATTGTTATTATGATTCTCCCTCGCAATTATAATTTCCATGATGTACTTGGAAATAATTTGGATGGGTTTATAAGGTCTGGAAAAATTTGGGTCATATATCTAACTATTCCTCCACAACCATAAATGCCAGATAGTTGTTATGAACAAATCATCCCAATCTAACGCCTGATTATGCCTCCATCCTCCCTGCATATTCTTCCTAATCCACTCCTTCACATTTAAAGAGAAGTAGTCAGTACAAGAACTTCCTGCCAGCTATGTCTCCCATATTGATTTAGCATTTTTGCACCCCCCCCTCTCAGCATATGAAGAGTGTCCTCAATCTCTGTTTCACACGTATGGCAATAAGGTAGCCCACCCAATTTAGCAGTGAACTCTTTGGTGAGGGTTCTTCCCTACAAAACAATCCAGATAAAGCAACGCAGTCTAAAAGGCCCTTTCCATTTCCAAATGATTTTCCATATTGGATCACTCATCAGGTTGTCAAGTCCCATGATGTTGTTATAAACATTCTTCACCATTCGACTCACACCAGAATTATTTTTTTGTGTCAACTGATCCATTCCTCTGGCTTCTGAAGGAGGGAGAAAGGATCTTATATGTTGAACCACATCCTCCTGGAGAAGCTTTCTTATGAGCACCAAATTCCACTCCCCTGAAGCCTCTTCCACAAGTTCTGAGCTCTTCATCAAAAGCTCATTGTTGTTTAAGGGACTAATAGTGATTTCTCTCAAAGGCCTCTACATAATAGTCTATGAATCCTGCAAAAAAAGAATACTACTTCTATCTCCAGTGTCTCATTGTAATGTTTGCAAGAGTTCCTTACAGATGACAACTATCTCTTTCCATAAGGAGGAGTCATAGCTAACAGCCTTGATGTCTCTCCTCATATCACATTCCTACCATACTTACCTACCAGCAACTGGACCCAAAGGTCTTCTTTGTTATTCAACAGCTTCCAGGCAATTTTAAAAAGAAAAGGCTTTATTCTGAGCCTAAAGGTTAGTAATTCCCGGTCCTCGAATAGCATAGAGCCTCCCAATTAACCAAATGAGGCTTTCTTTTAAGTGTTGTATCCCCCATATGAAACCTCTCTGCATTTCTTCCACCTCCTTACAAATAGATATCAGAGTAGTGTCATACTGTATACGATAGGCAGGAATGACACTTATAACTGTTTTAGCCAAGGTTGTCTTACCATCAAAGGACAATAGTTGACTCTTCCAACCTGCTAGACATTGTCTAACTCTGAGAATAACACTTTCAAACTTGCTTCTCCTGCCTCTTCCTTGGTATAACTGAGCTCCAAGATATTTCCCAAGTGATTCAGCATGTCTGAACCCATGCTTGATCTGCCTTGATGGACAAGCTAGTATTTCTCGAAAAGTAAATGATGGTTTTTCAATACTCACTGCTTGTCCAGCATGTCGCAAAATTTGTTCAGGCATTCCAACATCACCTTCATTTGCTCAAGAGAAGCTTCTGCAAATAACACTAGGTCATCAGCGAACATGAGTAGAGATATTAAGGGCCCATTCCTGCCTGCCTTCATAATCATCCAGTTCTTCCTTCTAGTTTCCTCTACAATCAAATGAGATAGTTTATCCCTACATAGGACAAACAAATAAGGGGAAATCCCCTAGAAGTAGAGAAGCTATCTAACTTGGATCCATTCCACAATATTTTAAAGGAAGGAGAGGATACACACTCCTTAATAACATTCACCATATTGCTTGGAATTCATGCCTCCCCTAAAACAACTTCCACGAACATCCAATTTTGAAGGTCATAAGCTTTAATTAGATCAATCTTGATAGACATAAAAGCTTTTTTACCTCTCATCCTATTCATTTAATGTGTCATTTCCTGCGCAATAATTACATTATCATGAATGTTCCTCCCAAGGACAAAGCTAGTTTGGAAAGGGGACACTAATGCGAACTCGGCAAGTGTACCGATCGTTCCAAGTAATAAAAGGTAAGTAGAGTATTGTCTCCAGAGGGATTATAAACCAACTACTACAATAACCAGTCCCCTTAAGTTGGATGGAAACCAAATGGGTGTGATAAATATTGTTGATTGATTAGAAAAATAAAACTAAAAGTAAAAGCGTATTTTTAGGGTTTTCGTAAGAAAGATATAAGACAGAGATTGAATTATGAAAGATGTGAAAAATGATTGAGGAAGTATTGCGCTAATAGAAACAAGCACCTTGACGATCCCGACCTTGTAATCTGAATCAAGGTTTACATTTGATTTACCCATTGATCAAACAATTCATCATATTTAAATTTAATTGGTTAAGCCCTAATCCCTTAGTCACATTAACCTTATTAACCCTATTAGAATCATAATCCCTTAGTAATCCCTTTTTAGGTTAAACATTTAAATCAATGAATCTTTCACGTTTGCAGTTCATGTAGCCTATCCCTAGTGCATACATAAACGGTTACTTTCCTTTCTGTCAGGAATTAGGATCCCAATATCCCTATTACGAACCCTAACCCTCGCAATCCCATTAGAATGATCAGATCTAAAAGAATCAAGAGATCAATAGCAAAGGAAAATTAAAGCAATTAGATAAACAAATGTAAAATTGATCCAAATTACAAGGGGTTTACATCAAGGGTTGTGACCCTCACCACAATAAAAAGAGATCTACCCAACCGTAGTCATGACTGATCTCGAAAAATAAAACATAAAACTAGAAGAAAGAAGAAGAAGAAGAAAAACTAGAAAAACACGAAGAACTCGAAGAACTACGGATTCTCCTTTGAACACAAGACCTTTTCTCTGCAGAATGGGATTCTGAATTGTGTGGAATGAATAGGAATAAAGGAGGACCACCCTTTAAATAGGCAGTTTCTTTTCGTGTTTGCCAAAATTGCCCCTCTGCCAGGACTCGCGCGGGTCGCACCAAGCATGGCGCGGGTCGCGCGAATCTTCTTCTCTGCTATAAATCCGCGCGGGTCGCGCCACTTCCGGCGCGGGTGGCGCGAGATGTCTTCGCTGATACAATTTCGCGCGGTTGGCGCGGCTCCTGGCGCTGGTAGCGCGGGTTCTGGAGCTGGTAGATGCTCCCGTGTTGTTTTGACGGACCTTCTTTTCCAATTCTTCTCTATTTTTTGAATCTCTTCACCTTTTAACCTATAAAAGTATAGAATAATCAATAAAGTGTGCCTGAAGATGGATTTGTCAATAATTCATTAAATATAATAACCTTTATTACTGGATTACTGTCAAATCCTTATTCTTTTTACTCTGAAATATCTATATGCCGAAGGCATATCAGACACCAACTTATTCATCACAGGTTTCAATCTGTTCACTATAATCTTAGTGACTGCCTTGTATAGCGCGTTACACAAATAAATGGGCCTGAACTGACCAATATTCTCTAGGTTATCAATCTTAGGAATGAGCACAAGAAGAGTTTTATTAATGTACCTTACCAATTTTGGGTTCTCAAAGATCCTCTCCACATCTTCACGTACTTTCTCAGCTAGTAACTCCCAATTCCTCTGATAAAACTCCGCAACGAACCCATCTGGTCCCGGCGCTTTGTGAATACCAAGTTGAAAGAAGGCATTCTTAATTTTCACCTTGGCAATGGGACTCCTTAGCTTTCTAATGTCAGCTTCCTCCAGACTCGGCTATCCAACTGGGGAAGGTTCCCACTAACGTTGAATATTACTCTCCCTGAATAATTTCGTATAAAACTCTGAGTCCATTTCCTTCAGACCTGCTTCATGTCTCACCCACACCTCATTCTCATTCCTCAAGGCCTCCACTTTATTCCTCCTCCTTTTTTGAGATGGCAATAGTGACCCAACCTTTTCTCTCTTTAGCATTGGCTCCCGACCGAGGCGTACATACATTAAACACACACACACACACACACACACACATATATATATAAAATAAATTGTACATGGGAGGTTGAGATAAGAGCACACCTGCTCAAGACCCCGAACGAAGGCCTATGAATTTAGATGAAGTTGCGTAGGAGCAACACGAAGCCTTTGCAACACAGCTATTTTGAAATCAAAAAGAATAAACCAAACTCCTATTTTGGTAATCAGGTCCTGGTAAAATAAGAAAAAAGTGAGACTCATCTTCATCCGAACCTGTACAAATAGAGAAATCGCCAGGTGGGAGAAAATCCGCCTCAACAGTATTACCGACGGGAAGTTGGGAAACATCTTCAACCGACATATGAGATCGTAGGTGCATAATCTCTAATAAAACCCAATCCAAAGTGCCGACTTCAACCATGTCTAAAGAACCTTCCATTAATGACCTAGAACAAGAAGGATCAGAACAAATATAAGCTACATCCGAACTTTTATTGACAAGATCAGAGGTAGAAAGGTTAAGGTCTGAAGAAAGAGAGGAAGACGAGCTATCATCAAGCTCAATTTATGAAATTGAACCCGAGCGCGAACAGGGTGCCAATGCTAAAGAGGAAGTTAGAAACTTTACGAGGTCTAGATCAGAAGAAGACGAGGTCGATAAGCTATCAGTAAGATCAAGAGGTGGTATTCAGGATAAAATTGACTTGGAACTTATGGAAGGAGTCGAGGGAAAATTGATTCGTCCCAAAGAGTTAATACTGCGGAAGGAGTTCGTCCTAGAGCATATAGTTGGGGCAGAAGCTGAAGAATGGCCACCTCGGTTGCAAATGTTACTAGAATGATACAATTGAAACCGCCCTCCAATGTTTCACGAGGTCTGACTACATCTTCTTTTCGCCGAAATGGTCCGACCTCGCCCTCTTACAGAGGAAACTCTACGCTTGTTGCGTCCACCTCGGTGACCACGAAGAAGTTGTTGTAGTTTCTCCTCCTCATAATACTCCTTGCCATTAAACTAGTACTGAGCTGGCTGAGGTAGTTTCTCGATGAAAGCTTCTTCGTCATGAACATCCTTGCCATTACCACCACGGCCTGAACTAGAGACGGAGCCTTGACTTGAAGAATTCGTTTCGAATAAAATATTTACCAGGAAATGAAAGAGTGATATGCGATCAGCATATAAGAAATTACAAGACGAAAAGAAGAAGAAAGTGACTCAATCAATGCAAGAAAGGCAGAAAAACTGATTAAAAGTATCCAAAGTCTGAATATCAGGAAAGATGCATAAAAGAAGGCAAAAAGGGCAAAGAAGACCTAAAATCCCACGCTTACAGCGCGGGAATGGCGCTCAGAGCGTGGGAAGAAGAAAATTGGCAGAAGATCCCGCGCTGAGAGCGCGAGATCCGCGCCATCAGCGCGGGTGGGCAAAAACAGACAGAATCTCCCACGCTCACAGCGCGGGAGTGGCGCTGTCAGCGTGGGAGGCGCGAAAAGATGAAGTTCAAATTTAGCAAATTAGGTCAAAGTCTCTTATAAAAAGAGACTCAACCTTTGAAGAAAAACACACACCACAAGACCTAGAAGGAGGCAGATCCGGCTGGAGAAGGAAGGCGTTCTTCGCGTTCGTCGTCCCGTTCTTGTAATCTTCTTCTTCTATTTTTATTTTCAGTTCATGTTGAAATCAGATCAGCGATCATGATGTTGATTGGCTAGATCTATTTCTGTAGTCAGGGCCATGATCCCTTTGTGAACAATTGTTACAAGGATTGAATCATTATATGTGCTGCTTTTACTATATTTCATCTTTATCTTGCGCGTGTTGATATTATTTCTGTTAGATCTGATCAACCTAATAGGGGATGATATTCTGGGGATTAGGGTTCGCAATAGGAATACTGATCCTGAAAGGAGATAAAGATGACGCTTCATGCATGTTCTAGGAATAGACTTGTATGGATTGCAGTCGTGGGATTTATCTACATAATGCTTATTTTCAGGCGGGATTACTAAGGGATTAGGGTTCCAACTGAAGTAAAGGGTTAGATAACCAAGGGATTGGGATCTAACTAATTATTTCTAAAAAGATGATAATTTGTCTGAGTTGTTAATTTCGATAAGTATTGTGAATCAATCCAAAGTAAAATTGGGAACAATTGGTGAATGTACCCTGGCTACAGTATTCTTCATCACTTATTCTACAAAAACTTTTCCTTTATTTACTTATTTTAAGTCTTTTTCGTAAAAACCTAAAAACAAGTCTTTACATTTTAATTAGTTACCATATTGTGGAAACACAAATCGATTCATCTAACTTAAGAGGACTGGTTATCGTAGTAATTGTTTTCCAATCCCTGTGGAGACGATCTTATTTATCACTTTTATTACTTGGAACGATCGGTACACTTGCCGATTACGCAACAAGTTTTTGGCGCCGTTGTCGGGGATTGTGTTTTCAATATTACAAATAACCGTAGAGTCTTGAGATTAGATTTTTTTATTTTTATTCTTTTTATCTTGTTTTGTGTTGTTTAGGTGCTACTAATAATTTTCTCTGATTTTTATGCGAGGTAGACTTCCGCCTAAGGACTTTGTAATTGATTCTGAAATTGCAAGGACAGAAAAGCAACTAAGGAAGGCTGCTAGACAGATCATTTGGGAAGATTCTAAGCACATACCTTTACAACCAATTCAAGAGATGGCAGAAAACAACAATGCTGGTCATGGACGAGGAGGAAATGCCAACAATCAACCTCCAAGACTGTTGAATACAATTTTAACTCCAGTATTCAACAGGGCCAATTCAAGCATAGTAAGGCCAAATGTGGAGGCCAACAACTTTGAACTCAAGCCATCATTGATTTCTTTGGTGGAAAGGGTTCAGTTTTCTGGTGCTGAGGATGAAGATCCTCATGAGTTCATAGACCGATTCCTAATGGTCTGTGATACAACTAAGCACAATGGAGTATCTACAGATGCTATCAGGCTCCGGTTGTTCCCTTTTGCTGTTAAGGGAAAAGCATTGAGGTGGATTGAACGACAGCCAGCAAACAGCATCCTTACATGGGAAGATTTGTCTAGCAAATTCTTTGATCATTTCTTCTCCATGGAAAAATATAATCAGCTGGTGAATGAAATCACAAACTTTTTCCAGCTGGAAGGAGAATCACTCTGTGCAACATAGAACAGATTCCAGGAACTTAACAGGAAATGTGCACATTATGAAGGAGATGATGACAGAAAAGTTGTGATATTCTTCAATGGAATCACTCTTGAAACAAGGATGATAATAAATAGTGCCGCTGGAGGTTCTATTCGGGAAAGTACATCTGAGCAGGCTATTGATTTGATCAAAAAGCTTGCAAGAAATGAAAATGAAAGTGTGCTAGCTCCCACACAAAGAGCATCAACAAAACCAGCAGATAGTGATGTAATATCATTATCTAAAAGGTTTGACAGTTTAAGTGAGAAATTTGACAAGTTTCAAGTGTCAAAGGTTCAAACAACTCCTCTGGTTTGTGATCAATGCCAAGAAAGTCATGAATCCAGTGAGTGTCCGAATCCATCAGCTGAAGTTTCACTTCAACAATTACAGGTGAATGGGATCTGGTACGATCAGCGTCCTCCACAACAACAAAACTTCCAGCGAAATCAAAATTTTCCTGGTGGTAACAACAATTCTCAACGGAGGACTCAAGGATCAGGTATGGATTTTAAATCTAACAATAATTATGCTCAATCTTCACAGACTCAACAAAAAGAGCCAACTGAGTGGGAAAAAGCTTTTGCTCAAATGGCTAAGGCTTCTAATGAGATGGCTCAACATACCAATGCTTTCATGGAAGAAACTAGAGCCAACAATAAAAACACAAATGCTTCCATCAAAAACCTGGAGAATCAGATAGGCCAGCTAGCCAAGCAGTTTTCAGAAAGAATTCCAGGTACCTTTCCAAGCAATACAGTTATCAATCCAAAGGATGACTGTATGGCTATCACGACAAGAAGTGGTAAGACATTGACAGTTCGAACAAAACCACCGGTGAATTTGGAAGATACAACAAAGGGGAAAGAGGAACAGAGTAAGGAAGCAATTGAATCAGAGATTGAGGTAATTGTACAAGAAAAAGAAACAGAAGTTGTGCTTGAACAAGAGCAGGTTGAAGAACAACCAGTTGTGGCAAAGAAAAAGCATGAGTTAAGCCACGAATATGTGATGTCTAAGGCACCAAGAGCAGGAAACAAAAGCTGCAGGAATGCCAAACTGTAACACTCACTAAGGAGTGTAGTGCTTTTATCCAGCAGAAAATCCCAGATAAGCTTAGTGATCCAGGGAGTTTTAATATCCCTATTGCTATTGGTGATATTGGCATTGGGAAAGCTTTATGTGATCTTGGGGCTAGCATTAATCTGATGCCCTTTTCAGTATACAAATCTTTGGGGATTGAGGAATTGAAGCCTACCGAGGTATCTCTCCAATTGGCTGATAGGTCCGTGAGGAAACCTAATGGTATTATAGAAGATATCCTTATCAAGGTTGATAAGTTTATCTTTCCTGCAGACTTTGTGGTGTTAGATATGGGAGAAGGAAGTGAGAAACCCATGCTATTAGGAAGACCCTTTTTGGCTACAGCCCGAGCCTTAATTGATGTTGAACAAGGGATGATTAAACTAAGAATGAATGATGAGGAGATTATCTACAATGTTTCAGAAGCTATGAAGAGACCTGCAGAGAATAATGATTGTTTCCAGGTTGATTCTTTTCATGAAACAATTCAACACAAGAAAGAGCGGCCTCAAGAGATTGATTATGAGTTGAAAGCTCGTGATCATATACCTTTTGAAAAAAAAGGAATTACTGTGGAAGTACTGGAAGAAAAAGCTGAAGATGTAGAGGTTGGTGCCCCTAAGGTTGAGTTGAAACCATTACCAGACACTTTAAAGTATGTGTTCTTGGGAGATGGTGATACTTATCCGGTAATCATCAACAAAGACCTCTCCGAAGGTCAAGAAAAGGAGCTGGTTAAAGTTTTAAAATCTCAGAAGACCGCAATAGGATGGTCTATTACTGATTTGAAGGGCATAAATCCTTCTTTTTGTACACATAAGATTCTCATGGAAGATGATATCAAACCCGTGAGACAACCACAAAGAAGATTGAACCCAACAATGAAGGAGGTGGTAAGAAAAGAGGTTGTAAAACTTCTTGATGCAAGAATGATTTACCCAATTTCTGATGCTGCGTGGGTAAGTCCTGTTCAAACAGTGCCAAAGAAAGGTGGTGTGACAGTTGTTACCAATGCAAAGCAAGAGTTGATTCCAACCAGAACTATCACAGGTTGGAGAATGTGTGTCGATTACAGGAGATTGAACAC